>CAHIKZ030001209.1:5000-10000 GCA_903632075.3 Acanthosepion pharaonis
TTTAACCGGGAAACACTTATGCGTATGTATTTTGTACAAAGTAGTGATTATTGAAAAGAAACCGTATAAATTATACCAAAATCTGTGCAAATATTTTATATATGAAACTGAAAAGAAAGGCAGTATAATGAAAAAGAATTAATAATGGAAACAAGTCGTTTGCTTTATCTCTTATCCAGGAATTGCATTTCTTCTTTGCTGTTTGCCTCCTTTATAGAATTGATGACTAAGACGTATTCTTGCATAGAAGAGTCATTAGCATTGACTGCATGGTAATGCTAGGTATAATCTATATAAGGTATAATTTATACGGAGGGCAAGGGTCGATTTTGTCAAGCCATTCCCTCTTGTAGTTTGACTTCTTCCTTTTCTCTTCTGATGGCTTTGAAGATTTTGTTTTCAACGGTGATGGAACATCGCCAATTGGTAAGGTCCTTTCCATGTGTTTCAAACAATTTAGGTGCAACCCAGTGGTTTTCACGTTTGTTTTGTATTCGTCCTTGTATCTTCGAACAGAGCAACCCCGATCTTTCATCTTGCATCTAAGAATTAAATTTCTTCTTTGTTGATTCTTTCCTATATAATGATGGCGTTGATGACTAAATTTACCGCCAATGTGCAGATTCAGGACGAGAAGCTTCCAGTTTCACCAAAATCTGCCTATGCTCTATCTTTCTCTTTTATATATATATATATATATATATATATATATATATATATATATATAATATACGGTATGTGTGTGTGTGTGTTATAAATACGTCCATGGTAACTTTCCGGATGTTCTTCGCTATGGTAGATAGATTTTATTAAATTAAGTGCAGTATCATTGTTACAGTTGAGTTGTCTAGATTTAACCGTAAGTTCTATACTAACAGTTTCTTTTCTCGATTTTCTCGTTCGTGGAACTCCCTATCGGCTCCACATATTCGTGCAAACATGAATCAGCTAAAATTTAAACACAATGCCAATCGATATCTATTTTCTTCCTGATTACTCTTTTCTCTTCCCGCTCATTATTAATCTTTCTGTTCGTAATTCTTCCTTACCCTATAATCCCTTATGTCTTTGTGGCTTTATTGCCTACCATGGGTTGATAGCGATTTAAAAATGAATTGGGATCAAATGCAGATCAAATATAGATCGGAATCCGACAGAATGATAGAATACCTGCATCATTATCTGATGAAACTTTAATAAAAGTGCAACATGTTAGATTGATAAACTTTCCCTTTCTCGTGTACATATATATATATATATATATATATATATATATATATATATGTGTGTGTGTGTGTGTGTGTGTTTGGTATCCCTTGAGATTGTGGGCGATCGTTTCACAAATTAACCACCAAGGATGAAAGGAACAAAGAACAATAGTAAAATAGCAAACGTTACTAAGGTCAATATGAGAAAGGTATATGTGGAGATCCATAAACTTGAAAGGATATCATTCATAAAAGAATTAAGAGCCATGTAGATTTTTTTGGGGATATATATATATATATATATATATATATATATATATATAATTATTTATTCGAAAATTATAACATAAATATTTTATAAAATCACTACAAAAATACCCATTTTGTTTCAACACTTGTGGTGTCTTATCAAGTGATGGTGTTAAATGTAGAATAAAGGGTTTTAATAGGTTCAAATCAATCAAATACACCTCGCTAGGGGAAACGTTGTTACATAATAAGCTGGAATGAACAATTAAAATACAAGTATATGAGAATTCAAAAAACTTGTCAACGAACTTTGATTATAATAATTAATTAATGCATTAATGTTAGGGTTAGTAGTAGATTAATGTAGGTTAGACTAAAATAAGATTCATTCCAATAAATATTAAATTATACTATAAAATTCAAAATTAAAAAATACCAATTATAAGTTGAATCTATATTAAGTTTAAAATTATAAAATTATTTAAAGAAGAAACTGAGGAAAAATATATTTTATTTAAATTCTATTTATTTTGTTCTTATTGAAATTAAGTTGGAATAAACGTTAACATCTAATGCTGCTCTGAACTCCGTTACAATTTAGATGCATTTGAAGTGAAGATATGGGAAGGGAGGATGAATCTTGCAAAAGACAATGCATACACAATCAGATTATAATACATAAACACGAAAACATATTTAGATATATATATACACGCAAGAAAAGCAACGAGACAGATAATGTTTACGACACTTACCCCCCCACCCAAAAAAAACGACAACATATACACACAATGAAAGGCACACACATGCGACCATACACACAAACATCGACAAAGACCCGCACATGCACACACATACATTGACAAATACATGCCCATACACCCACCAAGAAATATTCAAGTTTTAAAGTGTTATCAAACGAATTCTAACATCCTATTAAAATATAACTTCTACGGGCAAAGATATATAGATAAAAATGGTTTAAATAGATAAAGTTCAACATGGGCAGAACAGAAAAACAAACATTCGTCAATGAACAACATAAGGAAAAAGGAGACTAAAACACAGATATATATATATATATATATATATATATATATATATGCTCTGTTTTTTTTTTATTTTAATTAATTAGTATTTCGTCTCTGAATATGTGTGTGTGTGAAGGTACAGTTAGAATCAGCTGAATAAAAGCTGACTGATATATAAATAAACAGAGAAATTTGAGGAATATCTCAACAATTTAAAAAACAGTCGTTAGTTAAATATCAATCGATAAAAGACATGGCAATGTTGACAGTCTGCCAGTAAATTTGGTATTAAATCAGCAGAGGGATTTATGGACTCACGAATCGATTAGAATGTAGATATCGACAAGCATGCTTAGATAAACCAATATATCGATATAAAAGATCATTAGACACACAGCTTTCAAATATGCTGCAGTTATATGGGGTTGGTGCATAATTATCAGGCATTTTTGAACAATATTTATTATGAAAAGAGAAACAACAATTCAGCAACAACATTTTTAAATGTTTATTCCAAGTGTATAATTATCGACATACATTTTTATAACCTGAAAATAAAATTATTTTATTAAAAAAAAGGAACAAAAAAGCAATTTTTATTAACAAATAACTCGCCTACAAAACGCCTGATAATTATGTACCAACACAATATGTAACATAAAATCATTTTCAAACATGATTAATTTCCTACTACGAGATAATATTCACATTGCTAGGTAATTATTAAATTAAGCGCAGTATTAGACTGGAGTCGATATCTCATCAATTTACATTTGAGTTGGATAGATATAGTCATAAGTTCTATTGTTTTTAAATTTGGAGTATTCACGCAGGAGCCAATTTGGAAAGTTTCCTGTGGGCTAAAATATTTTCCGAATATAATAAAAACTTGCTGTTCCCATGATAAATATCCTAATTTGTTTTGGGAATGATGATTTGTGTGCGTCTCCTGTAACCCATTAGAGTCATTGTAATATAAATTGAACATATTTGATATATATATATATATATATATATATGGGGGGTGTTAGGAATGATGATTTGTGTGCGTCTCCTGTAACCCATTAGAGTCATTATAATATAAACTGAACATATTTGATAAATATATATGTGTGTGTGTGTGTGTGTGTGTGTTGGGGGGTGTTGGGAATGATGATTTGTATGGGTCTCCTGTAACCCATTAGAGTCAAAGAGGCACCAGATTTACTGTAGCCATAACAGAATTGGTATGTCCAGAGCAATATAACCTGGCATAGCAAAAACGCCCCTCAGGTTAGTTTTGAATCCTTCTCCTAGCCCAGGTTTTTCTGCTATTTAACATATATCTGGAGTAAGAAAGAGACGTGCTTTTTGTATGAAACATTAGCACGAAATTAATGAAACAGAATCAAACTCGACAACCAGAATTCACTTTGAACGCCAATACCCATTTCACTATTCGCGCGTTCACATGCGTTGAAATAAGATTGAATAATCCTTCAAATCTACAAATCAACCATTCGTCCTCGCATGGAATACTGCCGCCACTTATGGCCTGGTGCTCCCGCTATTCATCTTACGATCCTGGACAAAATCTAGAGACGGATATGCAACGTGGTTGGTCCTGATCTGGCATCCCATCTACAGTCACTATCTCACAGATGTTCTGTGGTGTCAATCTGTCTTTTCTACAAGTACTTTCATGGCAACTGCTCGGATGAGCTCCTTTCACTGGATCCCAAACTGCATGAATTTAAACGTGCTACTAGATTGGCATCTCGGTCACACCCTTTTACTGTCAAAATGTCTAAATGTAGCCATCTCTTCTATTTCAACAGCTTCTTATATCGCGCCTCCCTTCAGTGGAAGACTCTTCATATGACTTGCTTCCGTGATTGCTGATTCTCATATATATATATATATATATATATATACGAGGCTACGATTTTCCCCAAGGAAGATATTGAACAGGAGAAGATCTACATAGGGATATCGGCGGGAAATTGGAAGCAACGGTTTTATAACCATCGCCAATCCTTTACTAATAAATCAAAAAACATCAAACTGCACTTTATTGGGAGTTATTGGAAAGCAAATTAACCCCACAAGTAAAATGGGGAATCTTCTCGAGAGCTAGAACTCCGATGAACTTCAGAGACCGATGCAATTTGTGCATTATAGAAAAGATCTTAATAATAAAGCATAAGGATCCGGACATATTATTGAACAAACATAACGAGTTGATTTGTAAATGTAGACACAAAAACCACCTCAATTTAACGAAGTATGTTTAGATACAACTATATAAAAAGAGAAAATATTAATTTTGTTTTTTGAAATGAATGTATGAATACGTGGATACTGTGCTTGTTAATATGTGCGTGGATGAACTTAGACATTTATATAAGTTTTATATATATATATATATATATATATATATATATATATATATATGTATGAACATTATGGATAAGGGTGCTTATATGGATATATGTACTTTTTTAATTGTGGGCACATGTATATGGAGGTATGT
>CAHIKZ030001209.1:20000-132500 GCA_903632075.3 Acanthosepion pharaonis
GGAACTTTTATACACAATTATACATACATCTGCAAAGGTTGATTCATCGTAATGGCAGCATTGTCAGACCACAAGGAATCTACGGCACTGATCAGCGTAAAGCTGGTCACAGAAGAGTCAACACAGACCCGAATTTACTCGCAGAAGGAATACAGTCAGGTCTGATGTGTTAGATCAACTGATGCTCCGATATTTTCAGTATACATCCAACAGTGATATCTTCAGAGACTGTTCCCTTATCCCTTAGACATAGATACATCCCAAGTCCAACATATAGTTTTTTTAAATTGACTTCGGTGTTTTCGATGAACAAGAAATATATATATATATATATATATATATATATATATATATATATATATATATATATATATATATATACAATTGGTATATATACGGAATGAATTCCAATAACCAACAATTACTATTCTTAAAAGAGTGCTCAATACAAAGTAGAGCAGATATAGTTATTTTTTATAAAAAAAAAATTATAACATAAATATGTTATAAAATCACTACAAAAATAGTCATTTTGTTTCAACACACTCTGTGTCTTATCAAGTGATGATGTTGAAAATAAAATAAATGGTTTTAAAAGTTTCAGATTAATTAACGATGCTACACTAGGGGGAAACATTGTTACAAAAGCTAGAATAACCAATCAAAAACGAAGTATAGAAAGATTCAAAAGCTTGACAACGAAATCATGTTATAATAGCTATTCAGATCTTTAAATACGTGTAATATTAAAAATAATTTATACTAACCAATAATTATAAAATCACGGCGGTATAATGGTTGGCAAGCATGGTTCGCTAGATCAGTTGAGACTGAGTAATGAGTTCGTTCCTCACTGGGTGCCCCATAATTTCGGCTTTGTGCCACGATATATTTGTATATATATGTATGTGTGTGTTTATGTGTGTGTGTATATATATATCTGTGTGTGTATATATGTATATATCTGTATGTGTCCTATTTTATTGTGTATGTATATTTATATTTAAGTATATTTCTGTTTGTATGAATCTGTTTATATATTTGTATGTTAGGCTATATGTATATTGCTGTGTGTTGGTATTTGAAGGTATATTTATGTATCTATATGTTACTACGTTTATATATGTATTTGGTTGAGTGTTGTTGTATTTTTATGTATGCATGTATATATTGGTAGTTGTTATTGTAGATAGATATATTTATATATATGTTTATTTGTAGATATGTATGTATGTATGTGTGTATATATATTTATGTATGTTTGTGTATGTATATATGTGTGTGTGTGTTGGCACCTATTATGTATGAGTTTGTTTGTGTGTATGTGTGGTATATCATGACTGTTTTTATATATGTAAGTATGTGTGCATAAAAATCTGTGTATATATGTGTGTATTTAGGTTTATATGTATATGTGCGTGCATATGTACTTGTTATGATAGATATGTATATGCGTGTATATGTTTATGTTTATATATTTATTTGTATGTATTTCTGTATGTATATGTATGTACTGAGTGTATGTTTATGTGTGTTAATTTGTGTTTGTTGTCGCGTATATATATATATATATATATATATATATATATGTATCTGTGGGTTTTTATCCTGTTTTTCTTGCCTAATATATAATGAAACTATTATCAATTTATATGATTAATATATATTTTTATTGATATTTATGGTTTGGCATTTTCGTTTTAATATATTAAATAATATTATTTTTAACCATTTTATCTTTGTATATTTGCTCCCTTAAGTTATAATTTAATAAGTGGTTAGCATTTATTTAAGTCTGAAACATTTATTGGTTGTGATATCTGATTGTCTATGTCATTGTCTGTGGATGTATGTATGTGTATCTATCGGTGTCTATGTGTATGTAGAGTGTATTCACATTTAACTGTGTGTGTGTATAAGTGTTGGTTTCCACGTCTCCTTTTTTCATACAGGGCTGTAGAGATGTTCATGGCTCGCACCTCCCCCCACTTTTTGTGTGTGTGTGTATATATCTAATTATGTCTGGGTGCTTATGTATTATAATCTGATTGTGTTTTTGTTGTTTTGCGCGTGAGTTTAAGACCAAATTCACACACTTTAAAATAAAAAAATAAAGAAGGAAAAGAACGGGAAAAGAATGAAATATATATACATGTATTGTCAAATGACCGGATATATTGTAGCGTCTTGTCGAACGTAATTTCAATGAAGAAATGAATTGAATAAACATATATATGTTTTCTTTTTTCAATAATTTTGTAGTTTTTAAACTTAATAGTGATTAAATTTGGATTTTAAAATTGCCAGTTTTTAATTTTAATATTAAATTTTATCATATAATTTTATAATTATTGGTTAGTATAAATTATGTTTAATATTACACGTATTTAAAGATCTGAATAGCTATTATAACATGATTTCGTTGTCAAGCTTTTAAATCTTTCTATACTTCGTTTTTGATTGGTTATTCTAGCTTTTGTAACAATGTTTCCCCCTAGTTTAGGATCGTTAATTAATCTGAAACTTTTAAAACCATTTATTTTCTTTTCAACATCATCACTTGATAAGACACAGAGTGTGTTGAAACAAAATGGCTATTTTTGTAGTGATTTTATAACATACTTATGTTATAATGTTTTTTTTATAAAAAATAAATAAATATATATATATATATATATATATATATACAAACGCTATCTGACAGAAAGAAGAGATATAGTTCCAGCAGAATAATACCTGCTTTACTAATACCCGTACTGCTCAAAATACTCTGCAGTATAATAGATTTGAAAAAAAAAAAAAAAAAAAGAAGATAATGCTCCGTGATTTTAGAGTTCATAAGAAGGGAATTAACACTAAAGTTTATTGGTCTGAAACTAAAGAGGCAGTAATTTTGAATTATAAATGCAATGCAATAAAGACAATCAAACGCAAATGTTTACTAAGTGTGAAAGAATAAAAGAACAAGAATATGAGAACAATAAAAGAACAGGAATTAAGAAAACAGAAGCCATTGAATTTAATTTCTTGAAGTTCAAATATGGCAGGAAAATAAGAAGCCAAAAGAGAGTACCACAAGCGAGAAGAAAGTGTCAAGATTACATTTATATCTAGTAATTTCAATTATAAAATGATGAGGCTTTGCCGCCAATCTAACACTGTGGTTTAATTCATAAAATCTATGTATCATATAGGAAAGCCAATTACAAAAATTACCATGAAAAACTATATAGAAAAAATCACAGAGAAACTATGTTAAGTTGGTGGGAAATTAACTGAAGGCAAGATGCCAGATCAGGATCAATAACATAGCAGAATCTTCTTTATATTTTATCAAGAATTTCCAGATCCATAGCAGGAGCACCGTGGCATATATTGCAGCAATAATCGAAACATGAACGAATAGTCAACATATAAATATGTCTAAATGAACATATCTATCTATCTATCTATCTATCTATCTATATATATATATATATATGTGTGTGTGTGTGTGTGTGTGTGTGTGTGTGTGTGCCAATAAACACTCAGTGTTTACGTATAGGCCATGCATTTCTGCCTGATATATTTCAAATGGGATTTCTTATATGTATAAATTTTATATGTATAAATTTTATTTATAATTATAACTATTTTATATATATAATTTATATGTATAAATGTTATATGTATACATTTTATTTGTATAACTTTTATATTTATAAATTTTATATTTATAAATTTTATATAAATAACTTTTATATGTATAAATCTCTTATATGTATAAATAAATATATATATATGTCTGCCAATAAACAGTCAATTTTTACATATTGGATATTTATTTTCAGACTGACATGTTAAATGACGTGTCTTCTGGTAAGGGATCATGGCTTTCCACATATTCCGTTTCTTTATTATTGTAAATTGATCAGAATCATTGGAAATGGCTGTGGAGGGATTTTACAGTTGACGTCTCCGAGGTTTTAGAATCCGGAATTGTCCTTGTTCAGACGTTACTGCAAGCTACTCTATAAGAAAGTTTAAGAGGAGATAGAAAATGGGTTCATGCCTTTTCCAATAACAATTCTTAAGCTATATGATTAACCAACTATAATTTTCATCCGTTTAATCTTGACTATGTCAAAACACATCAATGTTGTTGTATTTTCCGCCTGTGCATATAATCGTTTTATACTGTTAGCTGACGCTCACTTTACAAGAGTTTGTATGTGTGTCTGTGCGCACGCGCGTGTGTTTGTGTGTGTGTGTGTGTGTGTGTGTGTGTGTGTGTGTGTGTGTGTGTGTGTGTGTGTGTGTGTGTGTGTGTGCTTATATATTTAGTATATATGAAATCGCATTATGTGCAACGCCACTCAGTATCATGTTATATTTTATGATATTTCTCGGAGGAATGAGTGTTTATTTTTCATCTCCATTTCATCTGCAAGTAACACCCAGCAATTTATACTTGCTCCATGTAGGGAATAAACTCTAGTCCGATTTATTATCCCGATTACTTCCTTTCCCAAGGGCATTCGTGATAAGTGAATACAAACTGGCACTGCGGAAATTTGAAATATAAATCTTGTCACGACACAGATTTTCCGGATATTTCACAATCGGACGAGAGACGAATGTAGTAGGAACATAGATTTGTTATTTTTAATTTGGATCTCTAGGTAGGGAAAGGATTGTTTAGGGTGTAAAAACTTCGAAGACTCGGCTTCGACTAAGAATACGGTAACTAGGAGTTAGAAAAGTAATTATTTTTTCCTGGTTAAATTACCAGATATACTTCAAGTGACCACGTATTCCGACATTATGAGGAATAAACAAACAGAAAACGGATAATATACATACACAGATAGATAGATAGATAGATAGATAGATAGATAGATAGATAGATAGATAGACAGATAAATAGATAATGAAAAAACAGACTTAGATAGGTATTATATGTATATATATATATATATATATATATATAGATAGATAGATAGATAGATAGATAGATAGATAGATAGATATAGATATATATAGATATAGGTAGATAGATAGATACTGAAAAAAACAGACTTAGGTATTATATATATATATATATATATATATATATATATATATTATATTATATATATATATATATATATATATAGATAGATAGATAGATAGATAGATAGATAGACAGATAGATAATGAAAAAAACTGACTTAGATAGGTACGATAGATAGATAGATAGATAGATAGATAGATAGATAGATAGATAGATAACGACAGGTCTAGACAGATAGTGAAAAGACTGACCAAGATAGGTGTATATATATATATATATATATATATATATATATATATATATATATATATATATATATATATATATATATATATATATATGACATAAGCATGTTTTAGCATCACTACAAAAATGCAATATTCTTTTTTAGTTATCGTAATTTATTCCATCAGTACCAACCCAGTACTTTATATATATATATATATATATATATATATATATATATATATATATATATAGAGAGAGAGAGAGAGAGATGAGGGATGAACTGACTGAGATCGATAGATAGATAAACAGACAGTTATGAAGAGACTACAATAGATAGATAGATAGATAGATAGATAGATAGATAGATAGATAGATAGATAGATAGATAGATTGAGAACCAGACAAAGAGATGTTTTCTAAATATTCACCTTGTAAGCATCCCTTTGACCAATCGAGTTAGATTGTTACAGAGTGACAGGGTAAAATTTCACTTTATGAGTAGACGTGAGGAAGACAGCGGTTAACTCTACTCCACTGGAATAGGTTAAGTTTGATATGATATCGATTCGTATAAAACATAAATTGAAACTCATAGATAACAAAATAGATCGCATTCTACCAAACCTAAACCGATAGTCACGCAGATCTTTATTATTTTATTGCCAAATTCCCTTAGATTACTTCAACATCCCCATCATAAACTTTTAATATCATCCGCTATTTCATTTAAAATTTGCTGTCGAAAGCTTCTTTTTATCATCTTCTACGAATTTCTGCTTTGTTTAATAATGTATTGATAACACCTTTGAAAAGATTACTTTTTGATACAGAGAAGTATGATTTCTCTTTCTCATTTTCTACTATTTTTTAACTTTTGTTTTGATGAACATTTCATCTGTTAAGCCCATCCACTGTCTCAAGTAATTGTTTGTTTTGAAATTGAATCTTCTCCGGGGAAAGTAATATTTCAATTTGGTGGGAGGGAGACACATCTTTCTCCTTGATCGATCCAATAACAAACGATTGCGTCGCTGTTGTCATCTTTAAAAATGCAATCATTAAATTACAATCACAGATAAGCAGAGAATGTTTTCACGGATTTCGAATAATGCCAACCAATCAGTTTAGGCGAATTATTTTCCTTAAATAAAAATTGAAACTCATAAAAGACAACAAAATGTTGACGTGCAGAATATTTTCACCTTGAAAGTTTTTTAAATAACACAAAAAAATAACTTTGAAATTTAATATAAACGCCTTTATTTGCCGGCAAAACAAGAAGCCGAAAGAGAAAATAAATTGTCATCACAGAACTTACGTTTATATCTAGCAGTTTCAATTATATGAATAATGCCCGCTTTAACAATACCCGAATTACTCAAAATACTTTGCATAATGTTTATAAGAATGGAATTAATACTAGTTTATTGGTTCAAGACAGCCATTTTTTAAAAATCATTTTATACCAAGCAATGCAATAAAGCCATTCAAATGCAAAGGTTTACTACGTGTCAAAGAATAAGGAAAAAGACTCTGAGATAAATAAAAAAACAGGAATTAACAAAGCAGAAGATAAAGATTGAAAATGAATTTAATTTTTTCAAGTTAAAATTTGACGGAGAAACAAGAAGCCGAAAGAGAGTGCCACAAGAGAGAAGAAACTGTCAACATAAGAGTTACATCTTGCAATTTCAATTATAAAATGATGGGATTTTTGCCGCCAATTTAGTACTCTATTTTAATTCATAAAATCTAGGTACCATATAAGAAATACAATTAGAACAATTACCATGCAAATATTTATAGAAAAAAAAGTCACGTTAGGGCGGTGCGAAATTAACTGAAGGCAAGATGCCAGGTCAGGATCAATAAAATAGCAGCTCATTCTTTATAGTTTTATCAAGAATCTCCAAATATTGGTTTGGTGAATTGAATTACCAGATATTCTTCAAGCGACCCCATATTCTTTTTTTTTTTGAGAAATAAAAAAACAGAAGACGGATAATACACATTACTTTTGGTAGTAGGTAGGGGTGTATTTTTCAATGAATATCTATAAGAACACCGGATTATAAATTCATTCAAAAATACACACCTACCTACTAGGAAAACTAACAATAACTGATATATTAAAATATAGACATATTGAACACCTAGACACCCCTGTCTAGAAAAATAGATTTATCTGTAACCTTGGAAACATGAATTTTGTTTTAGCTGTGTATTTAAAACCTAGTGATTTTAAAAGTTACTCCAAAATTCGCTTGAGGATGAAATGGAACAAATGTCTTTAATTTAATTACAAAATTAAATTCGGGGCTTTTAGCTTCCATTTTTGAAACATGGTTAGAACTGTGTAGCGGAAAAAAACATATTTTAAATCAATTAATTTATAATAATAATGCTCTGTAAATTTACATCGAGCACTATTTTGTAAAAATAAAAATATCTATAAGAACACCGGATTATATATCTTACTGTTCTTTCTTTATATATATATATATATATATATATATATATATATATATATATAATCAGGCGTTTTTAATAAAATATTTCTTTTGAAAAAAGAAATATATCAATTCAACATTAACATTTTTAAATGCTTATTCTAAAGCGTATGATTATCGACACGCATTTTTATAACCAGAAAATAAAATAATATTTAAAAAAGTAAACAAAACAGCATTTTTATTAACAAAACTCGCCTACAAAGCGCCTGATAATTATGCACCAACCAATACATCCATAAACATTTACAATAACCCCGTTTCTTCGTCTATGTGTTGTGTCCCTTCAGTGCCGGTGATTGTGTCGTCTCTCCACAATTTTCTGTCCTTTCTATCTCGTATTAAGTTTAGTCTTTTTGCTGTCTCTCCTAATCCCTGTTCTACTAACCATATACACAAGCTCGTTGGAAAAGTCAATGTTTTGAAGTTCTGATCTGAAGGGATATCAAGAACCCGAGAATAAACACTCCACATTACGGTTATATTTTGCAATTTCAATTAGAAAATGAAAAGACCTTTCCGAAAATCTCGGACTGTGTTTTAACTTATAAAATCTAGGTAGCATATAGAAAAGCCAATTAGAACAATTACCATGCAAATATTTACAGAAAACAATCCTCAGAGAAGCTACATTAGGGCTGTGGGAAATTCACTGAAGACAAGATGCCAGGTCAGGATCAATAACATAGCAGCTCATTCTTTATAATTTATCAAGTATCTCCAAATATTGGATTCGTGCATAATTATCAGGCGTTTATTAAAAGAATAATACTTATGAAAAAAAAAACATAACAATTCAACAAGAACATTTTTAAACGATTATTCCGGAGCGTATGATTATCGAAACAGATTTTTATAACCTGAAAATAAAATAATATTTTTATTTAAAAAAAGTAAACAAAACAACAATTTTTCTTACCAAATAACTCGCCTAAAAAACGCCTGATCTGTGTATATTTCTTAGATGAGGTATTATGTACACGATTTACATCTAGCCATTTCAGCTATAAATTGAGAAGACTTTGTCGCTGATCTGTTATTGCGCTTAAATTGATAACGTCTAGATACCATAGAAGAATATTCTCCAGCAAAATTACCAGTATTTACAGAAAATACACAGAGACACTATGGTGGTTGGAAAGGGAAGCCAAGATGCCAACTCAGGAGAAATTACTTGCAGATTCTTCTTTGGATTTTATCAAGAATCTCCACATATATAGCAGGTGCACAAGGCCATACGGGGTAGCGATATTCGAAGCATGAACGAAAAATAAACTTATAAATATGTAAGGTAGATTCTGGCGAGAAATATTGCCTTGTACGACGCAGTAAACTGAGCTTTTCTAGCAGAATATCTAACAATTGATTCAATATAATATTTCCAATTCATGCCAGAAGAGAACGTTTGCCCAAAATAGCGTAACGCGTCACTTTTCTGGAGGTTAACATCAGACATGCTGATGGAATGCAGAAATGGATCTATCCGATATTTAATAGAAAACAGTTTCGTTTTGTAGAGGGTGAAATTAACAAGCCATTCCTTGCCCCAGTTACCAGAAGATTTTATGTCACTTTTAAGATCAGCTTTCTATCCGATGAGGATACGCCTCTATCATATACAGATATTTTTACAACCATAAAAAATCAAATTACAATTAATATTTTGTATAAGGTTTTAAGTGCGCAATCACATAAGCGAAAAAGGTTTTAGTGTTTTTTGGTTTCCACTTAATTCTTTCCAATATCTGGCTATTTTTCTCTTGATGATAAATAACGTTGTTTTGCTGTATAGAACCTCTTCCTAAGA
The DNA here is from genome assembly GCA_903632075.3 of Acanthosepion pharaonis. Classification (NCBI taxonomy): domain Eukaryota; kingdom Metazoa; phylum Mollusca; class Cephalopoda; order Sepiida; family Sepiidae; genus Acanthosepion; species Acanthosepion pharaonis. The sequence continues at coordinate 29,578 of CAHIKZ030001209.1, forward strand.
ACAATGGGGAAAAAGGATCTGATCGAATAAAGCATTGAATGTTGTGTTCAGGCGCTACATAATCACAAAGAACTGTAGCAACTGACAGATATCGCATCATTTAAGGACGTCCAACAGCAGCAAGAACTCAAATAGATAGCACATGTAACTCGAAGAAGAAAAAAATAATGGTATAATCAAGATGTTGATATTTCACACCACTTCAAATAGAAAGGAAGAAAACTCCTATCGATACTGAAAAGTGTGATTACAGCTACTTGTCTTGAGAAACCGGTTTTCCTAAAGAGGAACCTTTTAGAAATGTCAACAGAAACCATTCCTGGCTGCTTGGTTATTGAATGCCAAATATTTTAATATTACCATTATCATATACTAAACCAACTTTTCAAATCTATTTTTACTTTCTCCGAAATAATGCATACTATCTTCAATGACGTACATCAATGAAATACAAACTGGTCGCCGATTGAATGAGGAAATTTATAATTAGGACTGGAGTAGTAGATGATTTCAAATGGTTAAGCAAAGTATTCTCTTCAGGGCCTCGGCGATCATGGCCATCCACATTTTCTCATCCTTTGTATCACTTAATAAGTTTTGTCTTTTTCTTATTTCTCCTAAAGCATCGATTTACTCAAGCTGCTGAAGTCCGTAACGCGCTGCTTTCTTCCTGTTCTTTGAAGTTGAATAAATAAGTGGAGAAGAGTTTGTAGTTCTTAATACCTTTTGTCTTTTTGTTATTTCTCCCAAAACCTGTTCTACCATCCATTTTCCAAGCTGATCAAGTATTACGCCTTGATTTCTTCTGTCACTGTTTCCCTCAATCTGTACTTTGAAGTTGAATAAGTATGTGGTGAAGAGTCTTTTATGTGCTGTGTCCCTTCAGGACATGGGCGATCATGGCGCTTCACATCTTCATATCCCTTGTAGCTCTTAATACGTTTTGTCTTTTTCTTATTTCTCCCAAAGACTGTTCTGCCGTCCATTTACGCAAGCTCATCAAGTATGTTAAACTTTGCATTCTTCTCTCCCCCTTTCCTTCAATCTGTCTTTTGAAGTTGAATAAATATGTATAGAAGAGTCTCATATGTGAGGTGTTCCTCAGGACGTAGGCGATCATGGCCCTCCACATCTTCCTATCCCTCTTAATACCTTTTGTCTTTTTGTTATCTCTCCCAAACGCTACCATCCATTTTCTCAAGCTCAAATATGTTACGTTTTGCTTTCTTATGTCCCTCTTTCCCACAATCTGTCCTTTGAAGTTGAATAAATAAGTGGAGAAGAGTCTTCTTTTATGTGCTTTGTCCCTTGAGTATGTAGGCGATCATGGCCCTCCACATCTTCCTGTCCCTTGTAGCTCTTAATAAGTTTTGTCTTTTTGTTATTTCTCCCAAACCCTGTTCTACCATCCATTTTCTCAAGCTCATCAATTATGTTACGCCTTGCTTTCTTTTGTCCCTCTTTCCCTCAATCTGTCATGTGAGTATCAGGCTTTCCAAGCCCTCCCCCTTTCCCCATAGTAATGCCATTTTGCTCTGCTGACTATAATTTACAGAAAAAGCAGATCACTTATTTTAAAAAGATATACGAATAAAAATATTACTTAAGAAAATTCATTTTTATGTGCCCAGATCCTTCATGAGTTTCTGTCCCTTCTTTTGTTCACAGCTCTCCACAACTTCCTATCATTTGTAACTCTTAATAAGATTTGTCTTTTTTGTGACTCCCACCCATATCCGCACATGTTAGTACTTCATTTGTCAATTTCACAAAGTCTTTCTTTGCAGATTGACTACAGATTCTCGATTGGATTTAAATCAGGGGAGTCTCGGGGCCAATCTATAGTACTTACCATTTGCTCACTGGTAAGGTTTGCCATTGTGTTCGTGTAGCGTTACAAGTTTCGTAAGCTTCCTTGGAGTAGCGTACATCGGAGAGAATGACCGTAGGACAACTAATCAACAGTCAAGACAATAGTGTCTGGGCGTGATGAAAATCTGATGCACTCATCGATGAAGCAATATTTTTCAAACCAAACAAGTTTCATCATATATCCCGAAAATAGATTTATATTACTGCACGACACTGCAAATGAAGTTATCTGAGGAGAACGAGAAATCAGTTACACCCTGCCATTCGAGTTGGTCTAAATCTGTCCGTATAGCGAAGGAAAGGAAAGTAAGGCTGTTGTTTCAATTAATATACACGAGGGGGTATGTGCTGTAATATAGATTTAACAAGATAAACTTTTTTTACGCAGTCCTACAAAATGCAAATTATGATGTGTGTTTAGTAGGTATAGGTATCAACTATTTGCTATTAGTAATTTATTAGTACTTTGTGACAACAACAATAAACCCCCGCTTTTCCCATCCATTAGAAACCTTCTTTCAAGATATGACTCTAAAGATTGCGTTTTCACTCCCGAATACAATATAGTGATTATGAAGCGGACTATGGCGATGATATAAGTATTCAATAGTTGTGGTAAGAAGTTCAAATATCATCACCGCATTTAAGCAACGTCGAAGCTAGTCAGTAACTAAACGGGTGACCGCTCGGGAATACCAGTTGCTGTAAGTCTGGATGTGCAGGTTGTGTAAGGGATAATGGCTCGGAATTGTTAATCCGAGAGCCGAGTTTCAATTACCATTCGTTTCGTTATATATATATATATATATATATATATATATATATATATATATATATATATATATTAACATTCATCTTATCAAACAGCTATGGTTTTATTGGTAAGACTTGTTTCACTAAAGTATTACTATCTCAAAAATATTCTTAAAATCTTAAAATATTGTCTGTATTGAAATAACCTGTCAAAATCAATCATTCTCTCTCTCGCATTCCTTATATATATATATATATATATATATATATATATATATATATATATATATATATATATATTATAGTGAAAAAAAGAACAGTAAGATATATAATCCGGTGTTAAATTCAAAATTAAAATAAGGTTCCTTCGCTACACAGGAATTACCATGTTTCAAAATCTTCAAATTTAATTATGTAATTAAATTAAAACCATTAGTTCTCTTTCATCTTGAAGCGAATTAATATATATAAATATTATTTTATTTTAAGGGATTATAATAACACATTTTTAAAATATTTGTACTTTGCATGTTTTCCGCCATCATCAATGATAACATGTCTATGTTCCGGTTTATCCTGACATGAAAAAAGAACTCACCCACCTCCACCCTTACTTTTCAATTTAGCGTCGATCTGACATTTATTTAGTGAATCAAGTCATACCCACAAGTCTAATTTTAATTCAGACCATATTTTCCCCGCTTTGACTTTCGGAAGAGAGGTAATAGGTTGTTTTTAAATTTCCTTAAAAGTCGTTTAATTACTAATTATTTACCATCGCCTGAAGAAGTACAATCAAAATATTGAAACATTAAAGCTTTTGTGTGTCTTATAATAATAATAATAATAATCCGGCAAGACAGAGTGGGCCGATATCTGCACTTGAAAATTTGTAACTTCTACGCAAAGGAAACTGAAAGAAATTTATATGAACACCACCCAGACCAGGCTACGTAGATAGGATCTTTTACAATTCTATGGGACTAAACAATACACACTGACAGAACAATCAAAGCCAACCACCCAGATATTGTTATTAAAAACCACAAACAATAAATTGCCTCCTTATTGATATGGCAGTCCCTGCAGACTGCAATGTATCTTTGAAGATATTCAAAAAGCTATCAAATTACAAGTACCTTGAAATCGAAATCTCAAAAATGTGGCACATGGGAACATCAACAATCACTGTTGTAGTTGGAACCCTAGGATTGGTTGGAAAAGATTCCAGTAGACTAATTAAAGAGATTCTTTGAAGCCAATGCCTCAAAGAAATATAAAAAAAAGTGTTCACACAAGTTCAGCCCCAACTTTACGAAGGCTTTATCTATGTAATTTATTTTATTTTATTTTATTTTTCTCAGAGGAAAGTGTCATGATGTCATTTCTACCCTCATGTCTCTGGGCGAGACCTGGAAAGAAATGTATACACGCCAGAAATCAAAGGAACTAAAAACAATAATAATAAATGATGTCTCTTAAAATTTGACATCAATTCTCAGGCCAATAATTATGGCAATTCTTCAAATTTTCACCTCAAATGTTCATAGAATAAATAGATACAGATCAAGATTTTACATTTAACGTTTTATTTTTTGTTATCTCAATGAGAATCTGCCAGAGAGATCAGTCGGTCGTGGTGGAGATTAAGTTTTCCGATGAAATAGCCGCCGCGGTTACCGGATTTATCCCTGTGTGATTTCCTTTTAAGGTGATATGTGAAGGGACTGGTCTATATTCCTCCTATTTCTACTGGCATTGAGGAACCCAAACAGAGAATCACTTCCAAACTGGATAAGGTTACCGGAGACATGCTAGAGCGTGTATGACAAAAGTTTAACTACCGACTTATTGTGTGCCTTGTCACAGGCGGTGCACATATTGAACACTTTGGAAATCGATCCCATAATAAACTTATGATATTCAACACCTAAACTGTTCAATTTAATGGAGAAAGACTTAGTATTTTTCAAGATAATTGCTTTAAAATGGATTTCAATTTTTTTGATATACCCTGTATATTGCTCTGTTTTGTGTTGAGCATATTTTAAAAGTAAATGTTACGAACAGCGGATTTTTACTCCACCTGTTCCTTCTCACAGTTGCTTTTATATACATATTGTTATCCACAGACTGTTTCGCTGTATCACAGCTCATCAGTGTTGCTAGACATCCAGTTGCCTCTAGCTAGGATCGAAACCCGATTGAATTGGCGTCAGTCGAGGGATTCTACCACTAAGCCGTTGGCGCATGGCAGGGATGAATATGAATTTTAAGTGTATTTATTTTTAGATAAACACCCAGTGACTGAGAGAACCCAATTCGATTTAGCGAAGAGTCTTGCATTATTAGCCATAATAGTCAATGTTTACAAACTCACATTTCCTCCAGCTAGGATCGAAACCCGATTGAAATATATATATGGATACACACACACACACAAATACACACACACACACACACACATATATATATATATATATATATATATATATATATATATATATATATATATATATATATATAAATATATATATATATCTCTCTTATATATTTATGGGATAAAGTAATCAGTATCAGAGATAGACCGTGTATAAATATAAAGTGAACATTGAAGTCAACACTTGGGGCGACAGTCTATTTCATGCTAGACGCAACCGTTGTATATATATATATATATATATATATATATATATATATATATATATATATATATATATATATATATATATATATATATATATATATATATATATATATTTTATATGCGCAGTACTTATTGAAAAGTGCACAATATCAGTGATAGATCTAGCATATTTAGTTCTATGGATATGAGTTTTTGACCCTAACGTTCACCCGACAAACTGGTTGATTTTTAAAAAAAATGAATCCTATTTCTGCTTCTTTGTCTTTGGTTATGTTTGTTGGTGGGAGGGGGAAATTTTCTTCTTTATCCGTTTGAGATGACTCTCGCACATACACATATATAGAGGTGTGCACATTTTAGTTCACTAAAACAAACCCATATAAATGATACGAGATTGGCCGCAGACTGTCTTATAATCGACAAATGGATGAAATCCAGGGTCACAAACTCATATCCATGCAACTGAATATACAGTAGCGGCCATAATATATTATACAAAAAAAAAACTTTTATGTAAATTTTTGTAACTTTGTATAATATTTATGCATTTCACCCTAATCTTTATTCTGTCAAAATAGTGTAGTATCTGCGCTTTGTGAGCTGCCGGGTCGGGTGTCTGTCGAACTCTTTGCTTGCAGAGAGGAACCCGGACGAAGCTCTGCCGAAGGGTGGGGTTTCGTTGGGGGACGTTGACGGAACTAGCCCGCTTGGAGGGGTTTAGATGGGTTTTATTTTTGGCTGGGCCTACCGGCTCAGACATACCTACATTAAAAAGGCCTTGTGCCCCATTCGATCCCCGTGGGTGGATTGATAAACACCATCATGCATTACTTTTTAAGTAATACACATATTTATGTCTTTGTTGTTTCCGTTCCTTATATTATGGCCGCTACTGTATATATATGTGTGTGTGTGCGTGTGTGTGGGTGTTTGTGTGTGAAAGTGAGATAGAATTCATCTACTTTATTTTCTGTTATATATTTTTAAGTTAACAAAATATGGCGATATGTTTTTAGATGGCGTAGTTTGTATTTCTGATTTCTTCGATCGCACACAAGATTTCGATCTAAGAAATTTAGGGCTGCACATAAAATTCAATCCTCTGTGTATTTTTTCATAGAGCGTTGAACAAAATATTAACTATTATGAGTGTTTAATACTTTGTTTTAGTGTCTGTGAGATATTCCGAGATATGATCAGTGGAAATGCAAATAATACATTATTGATTAAAGTAATTGAAACAACCAGTTTAGTTTCCTTTCCTTCACCATATGGTCAATTTTAGACCCACTGGGGTGACAGAGTGTAATTGATTTCTATTTGTTCCCCAGATTAGCTCATTTGCTGTGGTGTACACTAATATGAATCTCTTTTCAGGGTGTATGATGAAATTTGTTTGGCCTTGAAAAATATTGCATCATCCGTGATTGCACCAGATTTTTATCACGTCCACACTATTTGACAGACTGTCGATTAGTTGGGCTACGTCCATTGTCTGCGATGGAAGTTAATCCAAGGAAGTGTACGAAAATTGCTCGCTGCAAAAGCACACTGGTTAGTTTTAACAGTGAGCAAATCAAAGTACTGTAGACTGACCCGGAAACTCTCCCGGTTTAAATCCAATTGGGAATCTGTGTTCAATCTGCAAGGAACGACTTCATGGAATGGAAATACGAAGAACTAACTTGTGCACTGGGTCATGTTTCATTAGAAAAATACAAAAAAATGTAAATAATTACGGAATTATACTTTTTTTTTCAATTAATTTGCACAAGGGTGTATAACAGCCAACGCAAACCACTTTTTGCAAAGACATTATTGAAAATTCTTTGAAAATCACTGAAGACTAAATTTAATAGATTATTTTAGTTTTGGAGAGATATTCGTTGACATGTTCAGCGGAAGTGAGAATAATACATCCCCGTATATAAAGGAAAGGATTCAATTCCAAATTCTCTGATGAATGCCGGTGGGAAGAAAAGTGGAAACGTTGTGATGATGACAACAAAATTTGAACAACAGTTCCAGTGTCAAATAATTATATTTTGCGCAAAACACACTATTACTGCTACAGCCGCAGCACATGTGGTACCCCTAGGACGTTAATGGGTTACTGGAGTCGTTGTAAAAAATGTTATGGAAATAGCAATAGTGTAGCGTCAGGCTTGTAAGGTTTTGTCTATGAGATATCGATTCAAATAAAATGAGGAAGAAAATGTACGAAAAGCCGTAAACTTTGATAAAATGCTATAATCTATGGACACCCAGGTATATTCGAAATCGCTAAAATATTAGTTTTCGGTAACCAGAAGCCTTTCTTGGAATCGTGCGTAATAGTACCGATTACTAATCATATCTTAGTACGTCACCAATAAAAATAAATAATAATGTAAGACTAAGGTCTGAATCACTGTTGCTGATGACGTTTTCTTTTTATAAGAGATTTATTAATTAAAAAATATTTTAACGATAAAATATGTCGCATGTTATGAGCGTCATCGTGTTGCCGATAGTTTACCATGGACGTGACTGTTCATAGAAGGGTATAATCCTTCCTGTTAATATTCCACAACTAAGAAAGTCAGATGAACGGCTTGAAGATGATCTTTGGAGTCACGTGAAAGAATACTTAAACAGCCATTTTCTTTTTTTTTTCTTTTTTTCGCTGTAGCAAGAGATTTCTTTTTTTCTTTTAAAATTAGTTTAGAGTATTACGTCTTTTAACGTGCACTTGCTGGTGTATATGTGCATATCGGTAGTGTTCCGTCCGTGTCTGTGTGTCTTGTGAATGTTCAATCTTGTTGATACTATTCTAAAAGTTTAATATTTTTCTTGGTGTTTCTACTGTTCTGATGGATTCATTTTTTTTTAATTCAATATATCGATCGACAAATCAAAAGTTAATCCAGCTTTCACTTGTCAGCCACGTTGCATATAACAGATGTAACCACGGGGCATATGTGTGTCTCTTTTGATCAAGTGAACGCAAGCGGATGTCGATGTTTATACGACTAAACAAAGAACAGTATAGCAATGTATCACTGAGACGATTTCTGCTCTGAACATTTCAATGGATATTGATTGATCTATGGTATTAATATTCACCAATGAATGAAATATAGATAACCTATATATATATATATATATATATATATATATATATATATATATATATATATATATATACGGAATAAATTCAATAACCAACAATAACTATTCTTAGAAGAGTGCTCAATACAGCGTAGAGCAAATATAATTGTGTATGTAGTTTTTTTTTGTTGTTTTTTTGTAAAGGATCGTGGAGATATTCCTGTCTCATCACTTTTGTGTGTGTGTGTATATCTAAATACGTCTGCGTGCTTATGTATTATAATTTGATTGTGTATGTATTGTCATTTGCAATATGTCATCGTGTCCTGCCAATGTTTAGAATTCAAATGTATCTATGTTGCCATGATGCTCAGACCAACAGTTGATCTTAACGTTTATTTCAACTTAATTTCAATAAAAACAAAATAAATAGAATAACATATGTATTTATCTTTTTTCCTCAATAATTTTATAATTTTAAACTTAATAGAAGTTAAATTTAAATTTTTAAATGGGTAATTTTAATTACAAACTTTATCGGATAATTTAATATTTATTAGTTAGAATAAATTCTATTTTAATCTAACCCCAACATTAAGGCATTAAATAGTTATTATAACCTCAGTTTGTTGTCAATATTTTGAATTCTCGTATACTTGTATTTTGATTGGTCATTCCAGCTTATGAAACAACGTTTCCCCTTGCGAGGGATGGTTAATTGATTTGAACATTTTAAAGCCCTTTATTCTACATTCAACACCATCACTTTATAACACACCAGAGGTGTTGAAACAAAATGGCTATTTTTGTAGTGATCTTATAACATATGTATGTTATAATTTTCGAATAAATAATTATATATATATATATATATATATATATATATATATAATTACTCTGAACAAGTCCAGCACATTCAAACCCTCGGTCACGATGACTTGTGACTTCGTGCTAGCACAGCTGTCGACGGCCACCTTGTTGCGTCTACAAAATTTCACGCATAAGTTTTGGGTCAACCCGTGGTATCGTTTTCACACACTTTCCAAAGATGCAACACGCTGGGATCGTCCCTCTCCAGACCAGTTACATCAAAAATCTCTTTCTTGCCAAATCAACCGTGGTGAGATTCAAACTCGGTTCTCATGAACAGAAAGCTAACCTTCTAAGCACTCGAGCACGCGTCGATATATATATATATATATATATATATATATATATACACGCTATGACACAAGTCTCGGTGACGGAGAGATAATAAACCAGACTCGATATAGCGACATGTAATCTGGTCTGTTGCAGATGTCACTTGTCTTTCTGCGGGCCCGCCTTTCCGTGGCGACTTGTGTCAGCTTCACCTCCCCTGGCTTGAGCTGTTTGTGGATGCAGCCGTCTGGCATGCGGTGCACGGGGCCTTACCAACGTAGTCTGCGCCGTCTGAGCAGTGTGATCATGCTGCGACAACCTGCTCGAGACTCGACATCAGTGTTTGACACTTTATCTTACCACGCTCTTCCCACGGCGGATGCTTCTCATGTGAAGGGTGTTCAGACGCCTTTCTTGCCTGGGGTACGTGGTGCAAGCCTCGCTGCCATATAGCAGTGTGCTAATAACTCAGTCGTTATACACTGCCTTCACCGACAGCTTGGGATTGGTCTACATATGTTTTATGAGGCGCGCAATAGTTTTAGCTTTCTTTCCCGATTCTCTTGTCAATTTCTGCGTCTAAGGAGAGATTTTCAGTGATGGTGGAGCCAAGGTACCCGAACTGATGGACCGCATCGAGCTCATAGTCATCAGTGGTGATGACTGGCTGGTATTTCGGTACCTTGTCCTAGGATGTTTGTCTTTGTCAGGCTGATGGTCAGCCCGAAGTCTCTTCAGGCCTGGGAGAAACGGTTCATCAGGTACTGAAGTTCACAGTCGATGTGAGTCACTACCACTGCATCGAAGGGAAAGAACATATCTCTGATAAGAGCCCCAAGTGCTTTGGTCCGAGCTCTGAGGCAGGCGAGATTGAACAGCCCGCCATCTGATCTCCTCCGCACGGTAATCACTTCCCTTGAATGCATCCTTCAGAAACAGAGCGAAGCAAATCCCGATGAGAGGACGCAACCATGCAGATATTGAAGGGCTCAGATGTACTGCCATTGAACGCCACAGTCCCTTGCATATCGCTGTGGAAGTACCCAATCAAACTCGGCAGCTTGGGTGAGCAGCCAATCGTGGGCAGAATTCTGAAAAGACCTTCTCTGCTGACGAGATCGAACGTCTTGGTGAGATCGATAAAAGCGACGTACAGGGGCATCTGCTGTTCTCTGCACTTTTCCTGGACCTGGCGGAGGAAGAACAACATTTCTACCGTTGATCTTTCAGCTCGGAAAATGCACTGCGACTCTAGGCAGACACGTTCGGCGAGTTTCTGCAGGTGGAACAAGATGACCCGAGCGAATATTTTGCCCACAACGCTGGGAAGCGAGATCCTTCTGTAGTTTTTGCAGTTGCTTCACTCACTCTTGTTTTTCAGAGGGTGAATATCTCGACATCTCTCATATCCTGAGGTACAACCCCTTCTTTCCAGCCATAGTAGAGGACCTCGTGCAATGGGAGCAGTATGGAAGTCTTGCATGCCTGATCAAGTCAGGGCGGATCCCGGCCCCGCCAGGAAACTTCGCTAAGGTTAAGCTGTCAATGGCCCTGTTAAGCTCCTCTATGTTCAGTTCGATTTCGAGGTCCTCCATGAACGACAGGCACTTAATGGCATCAAAGACTGCGGTCGTCACATTATTCTGCCTGGAGTAGAGTTCGAAACAATGTTCCACCCTTCTCTCCATCTGTTGCCCCCTGTCTGCAATGACATCCCCGGGGGTAGATTTGAGTGTAGCTGTCTTGTTCTGTACTGAATCCCTCTGATTTTCCCTCTAATTGCTGCTGTCTGGATGGTTTCCCTAAACACTGTCCAGTACTCGTTAACGCAGTATCAGGCAGTTTGATCAGCTTTGATCCTGGCAGCCCGGAGGACCTGCAGGTTTCTCTTGCTGGGTGACAACTTTTTTCTGCAAGTGCTGCGAATTGGCCCAAAATGATAGGAGCCATTTCGGCGGATTTTGCCTCAAACTAGTCATATGACTTTGAGGAATTTCTCCGAAAGGTGGCTAAGGCAGTGCAATGCAGGGTGACCTGAAATGTCGCCTACTTCTCCTTGGCAGAGTCTCCGATCCGGGAGGTTACCCGCTTGTTCTCAAACCTCTCGGCAAACAGTTGCACCAGGTCTGACTGGCTCATCTTGCTGACATCAATGCGAGGATACCAATGCTTCTTGCCGCGATTGAACCTCTTGGTCTGGAGCTTGAACTTGCAATACATCAAGAAGTGGTTTGTATCGCAGTCCGCGCTGTGGTAAGAACGTTCTTCATACACGTTTTTAATGTCGGTTAGTCTGACCAGAATGAGATCCAGCTGGTGCCAGTGCTTTGAGAGTGGATGTCTCCATGGCAACTTGTGCTGGGGCTTGGTCCTGAAGAAGGAGTTTGGCTATGCACAAATTGAGTTAAGTGCATAACTCGAGCAGTCTCTGGCTGTTATCATTCAACTTGCCGACGCCAGAATGTCTAAGGCAAGAAGGCCAAGAGTCATGATCAGCACTCACCCTGGCATTGAAGACGTTCAGGGGAACAAGTATTTCCTTGATGGGGATACTGCTAATGGTGCCTGCCAGCTTATATAACTCGTCTTTGGTGTCCGACGTAACAGAGAGTGTCGGGACATACAAGCTGACGAGAGAGACAGTGTTTAGGTGAAGGGTGAGGAATCTCTTGGAACCGTTTCTCCCTGGTTCTACCGTATTCCGCAGGCTGTTCATCACTGTGAAGCCCATTCCTTCTTGGCGTGGTTAGTCGTAGATCTTGCCCTGTCAGAAGAATGAGTAGTCCTTCTAAAAGCGATATAGAGTCAACCAGACGCGTTTCCTGGAGAGTGGTAATGTCCACATGAAGCCTCTTGAGCTCGCTCTTGATGCCGGCAGTTTTCTGGAAGTCGCTAATGTTCTGGGGGTCATCAGAGAGGCTGGTCAGCACAGTGCAGACTTTCCAACAGCCCAATTTTAGAGCTGATTTCTTTTTAAAATTCTTGCTGTTACCTGGTGTGAGGGTTGCAGTCTGCTTGTCGGATGTCTCCAAATTTCCATGCACCTAATGAATAAGGCAAAACATGGCAGTGCAACACCTTACTGTCTGGAGGCTGTCCAGCATGAGAAGGGCGGTAGCTGTCCAATGAGATGCGAACGAGAACGCCCCTAGGCGCTGTGCACTACGCTAATCTAGTGGTAGCTTATAACCGGTAACTACAGTTCTCCGTGTTGTGTCGACGCCAAAGAAGAAGCTGGAGTGTCCTCTCCGGGTGTAGTGCAAGATCTTTTGGTGCAGTGTGATGTGTTTGGATGAAAGCCTGAGCGATGTGACATGGAGGACATGTTCCTCCTCATGTATCACATCCCCCTGCTTACGTCTTACCGGTGAGATCAAAGTTTAGGACCCGTGCCGTCGCCAGAACGGGTTGGAAACAAAGGCGAACTGTCTTAGGGACTTTATCTCCGGATGATTTCCTGGATGTTTACTCTTGAAGCCTTTTTCTGTGACTGGATATAGCCGCAAGGCAGCAGAGGTTTGAAATAAGGGTTTTCCTTCCCCTAGGTAAACTACCTTCCCAGGCTATCGAGATTCACCTAACCGATGCCGGATGCAGTTTATCGTCATACCCAGGACCTATTATTTATAGATAAATGCGAATATATACATGGATATAACATATTGTCATCTTATTTCTACAAATGCATATACCTGTTAAATTTAAAAGATTGTAACTGTGTTTACGTCTCCGTCTGTGTATGTATGAATGCAATATTGCTCTGTATAAGTTAAATTATATTATTGTTGTCATTGTTTTAAAAATTGCTAGCTCATTATTTCTTTCGTTTTTGCTATCCTGTCATATTTTCCCAGCATTCGATTATTTCATATTTTTTTTCGATTTATTGATCGCCAAATTTGTTTTTAATCCAACTATCGATTGTCAGCCATTTTGTGCATTACTGAAATAACCGCAGGGCGTATGTGAACATCACTGAAGACACAGAAAAACAAAAGTTTAAATAAACGATTAAGCCAATGGGTCATGAAGATAACGAATATTTACATGTCGCAATGTGTGGTCAAGGAAACAATGATGTAAGAACCTCTTAGGAAATTACTTCCTCATAATTCCATGACCTACACTTGCAATATCAGAAAATATCAGTTATTCTATAGTAAATATTAAAAAGCCTGCAGTGATATAAATAATAATTATAAGTAGTAGTACCCGTAAAAATGTACAATGTCACTGCTTTTTTTTTTGAATGTTATTATGCATTATAATATTTAAGAAATGAATAAGTTCACTGCAAGTTCCTTAGCTATCATGTACGGATAAGATTCCCCTCTTGCCATGTTAAATATTTGAGCTTAAAAAATATTATCCTATTAAAACTGTGCATGTCCTAGCCATCTTTATTCCGCACGACCGTTATGTTCTGCCGATTCCTCATAAACTGGACTATTGCGTTTTGTTCGCGTCGAAAGAGGGGAAAAGACGATATTTGGTTTCCATAAGAAAATCAAAGAAAGAATGAAAGAAGACAGAAATGGAAAGAGAAAATCAAATAAAAAGGATCAGAACAGATACAATACTTTGATCCCAGCGAAAAGCTCGAGAAGAGATTGTTTCTTCTAGTCACAACTTCGTCGACAGGTTTTGAATACTTTTATGAGCCGTCAAGACGTAAGAGATCATGGCTCTCCACTTTTCCCTATTCCTTGTCATTCTCAATAGGTTTTATCCTTTTGCTACATCTCCCAAACCCTGTTCTGTCATCCACTTGCTTAATCCCGTTATGTATGTCATGCTTTGCATTCCCTTGTCTCTCTTTCCCTCTATTGGCCTTGTGAGTATCAGATTCGCCAAACATTCCTTTCTAATTTCGCGTCTCAGAAATTTCTGCTGCCTTTTTCTCATGTTAAGTATAAGCTTCATCCTTGATTTCATCATCTTAAAAATCTAATCTTGCTCACATGTTCGGTCCATGATATCCTTATCATCCTTCTGTAGAACCATATCTCCGTTGCCAGGAGTCTCTTTTTCATCCGAGAGGAAAGTGTCCAGCATTCGCTGTTGTAAAGAAGGAGAAATATCACGTAGTATTTCAGCACTCTTTTCTTTGTTGTCAAACAATTCCTAGATATTTAAATCTCCGCACCACATTGATTTTAGTCTCCTCGGCTTGTCAATCGCATTTCCGGCTAATCCTTTTACTGATGACCATGACTTCTTGTAGTTTATGCTTAGTCCCTGCTTCTCGCTCTCCTTCGATAGCGTCTGGAGGGGTTTTTATAAATTCCTTCCCATGTCTGCTATCAGCAATGTGTTGTTATGATTGTGACCGCCAATGATGAATCCTGGCAGGATTTCCAGTTCTCTCAGAATTGTCTTGCTGTATGTATTGACTAAGTCCGGTGAGAAGACAGATCTTTGCCTTACTCCCCTTTCTATTATTGTATATCTGCTAAACTAATTTTCTATCCTATGCAGGCCGTTTTCTGCCATTATAAGTTCTTGATTATTCTAATGTTTACCCTTATATATATATCAAGGTTGCTGAGCAGTTCCAAGAGATCTTTGTGGCGTAGTTTATCGAAAGCCTTTGCGTAGTCTATAGACTATAGGCTCACGTCCTATTGCTCTTTCTGAGAATGAATATCGCGTTCCTTGTTCCGGTGTCTTTAAAGAACATGTACCGTTTTTGTTCTGTCTTTGACCTGATTCTACTACGCGCACGATTCATCAGAATATGGATGATGGATTTTGTTACGTAGCTCACGAGGCTGATTGTTTGGCGAAGTTCACATTCGATTGCGGATGTTTTTTTTTTCTTCATTTTTTTTATGCAGTGCTACAAAAATAAATCTGCTGAGATCTTCCGGTATATCATTACTGTTGTAGATTTCACTTATTATTTCTATAATCTTGTCTATACCAAAATCATCTAAAGCTATTCGGACTATTGTCCTGATCTTTGTCGCCATATTTATCACAACGTTTCGGCCGTTGTACGCTCCGGCCTCCTTCAGGTTGTTGGAATTTTGAACTGAACCCTTTATTTCGCTCACTGGAGTAGACTGTTCTAGTTCCACGTGCCATGTTTGATGGATGTCAGTTATCAGTTATCCTCTGCTAATTTCCCTCTGAAAGGTCTCCACTGCCTTAACCGGGTATTGAACTAACACTCTCTGGGTCCTGTCACTGGATCTAACCAACGCCTTTATCCACTGTGCCATGTGCCAATGTGGAGAACTTCAGAGGAAATTAGCAGGAGATAACTGTTCATGCATCCCGAACAGTCTACTCCAGTGAGCGAAATAAAGGGTTCAGTTCGAAATTCCAACCAGAAGAAGGTCGGAGCGTACAAATTGAAAATGTTGTGATAAATATGGCGACAAAGATGAGGACAATAGTCAGAATAGTGTAAATAATGTACATAATACCTCATCTCAGAAATATAGACAGACTCATCTAAGGCTGTCAGCAATTTTGTCACAGTTCCGTCTGGCCCTGCCGCCTTGTTTCTGTTCAATATCGCCAGTGCAGCTTCTACGTCGGTAGTATTTATGCTTGTTCTCTTTCGTCGAACATGGCTCTTCACTTCCTCCTATCTCGTGTATCTCTCAAATATTTTTGTCTCTTTGCTACTTCTACCAGACCCTGTTCTGTCATTAACTTGCTTAAGCCCGCTAAGTATGCCATGCGTTACTTTTTCTTGTCTTTCTTTCCCTCTATACGCCGTGTGAGTATCAGATTCTCTAAACCCGCTTTGTTATACCGGAAATTTAAGTGGCCTCATTCTGATGTTAAGCATAAGCTTCCTCCTTGTTTGTATACTCTCCAAAACCTTAGCGTTGCTCAAATGCTCGGTCCTTGATATACTCTTGTAGATTTCACTTTTCATTATTTCTATAATCTTGTCTATACCAAAATCATCTAAGACTGTCAGCAATATTGTTACAGTTCCGTCTGGCCCTGCCGCCTTGTTTCAATTCAATATGGCCAGTGAAGTTTCTACTTCGGTCTTTAGAATTCCAGCTCCGTCGGTAGTTCTGTGTATTGCTGGTTGTTCCCTTTCATCGTAGAAGAGTTCTCCAATATATTCGTTACAGCACTGAAGGTTGTTTTCCTTCTCTTATATGAGTGTTCCATCCTTTGTTTTGAAACAGACTGTTGACGTATGTCTTCTGTCCTGTCAGTTCCCTTACTTATTTATGCATATCGCCTTTGTCTTTGGTAATCAATCCTTCTTCTTCTGTACATATTTTTAGCCATTCTTCTTTCTCCTGCTCGCATTTGCTCTTTGTTTCGTTTTGTAGTTTTCTTTATTCCGTTCCTTATCTTGACAGAGTTTTCTGTCACATTTGCATCATGTCGAGAATCTCATCAGTCATCCATTCGATTTTTTCTGCTTCGTCTTATCTACTTTGGGATGATACCGTTTGCTGATATCACTAACGCTTCTTTAAATGCTTACCATTTTAATTTTCAATTTCCATTGTGTCCCTTATATCTTCTGTTCACACTGCTCATAAATTTTTCTTTCAGTTACGGTCGCTCAAGTGTTTGTTGTATTTCAATTTGGCTGCTGCTTTAGGCTTCTTCAGTTTCCCTAGCTTCACTCTTAGCTTACACATAACAGGACGATGATTGCTTCCGCCGTCGGCACTTGGATAGTTTTTGCAGTGAATCATTGCATTCCTAGATATTTTGCTGATAGTTATACGGTCAATTTATTTTTTAATTTCTCCTCCTGGGCTCCTCTATGTCCATAATTGTCTCAGATGTTCTTGGAAACATATGTTGGCTATTACCTAGTCATTGGCCGTGCAAAATTGGATCCATTTTCTCCTCGTTCGTTGCGGGTTCTTAGTCCGAAATTTCCAGCTATATACTTTGCTCTCTCCCTGCCTACTTTGGGGTTCAGGTTTCCCACGACTGCGATTTGCAATGAGCCTTGGCATTGTCTATCATGGAATAGAATGATTTGATTTCTCTTTCTTAATTTGTGCTGTCGGTGCATATACTATTATGATAGCTACTTAGTAGCATCATGGAGCGTATTTCTTGAATTTTTGATCTAGTATCACTGCTACTCTTTTATTGTTTTTCTCTCCACCTGCATAAATCATCCTGTGATTGTCACTCTACAAAATCTACGTTGTTTGGCCATCTACTTTCACATACACTTGAGATGTTGATTTTTAGTTTACCCATCTCTTGTTTATGTAACTGGTAACAGTTGTTCAACGTCCAAAGGTTCCGTGTCCAGAGAGTTATTTTTTGTTTTCATACGAGCAGTCGCAAAATAACTGTCCGGTGACACCTGACACTTCTTTCCGGGCGAGGGTTATGTTCCGACGAATTTTATCCCCTTTACGTCATGGGTACTATCAGTTACTGGATGACGAGTAGGTTATACCCCTTGCACATGTCGGTTCTTACCGGGCGAAAAGTTAATTCCCATAGATTTAACCCCCCCCCAGTTAGGTTTCATATTGTGTGCGTTGTTTGCCAGGATATTTTTTGAGATTAATAAAATCAATTTAATGTTTAACGCCCGAGTCCAGATTCTAAAATAGCTCTGTGCCCGTAACTGTTAGTTGCGCTGCTATTGGTAATTCTACTGATCCCCCTTTTTTTGTATAACGAGGGAGGCCCCGCTCCGGAAGCTGTTTCCCGATACTGGACACCTCTCAGTTTCAGATGCGCTTTATTCGCAGAGAGAGACACAGCTCAGTTGCGCTCTGTCCGAAGAGAGATGCAATGTAGTTTATCCGCCCGAGGACAGATACTACACTTTGATCTTAGCCGAAATGCCGAGAACAGTTGCGACCGCCATGGAAACGCCATTTATCAGACGCACATAATCGAACGACGGAAATCGAATAAGGTAATCGCCTAAAATCCAGCTACTATAAATAAAATATCATCGTCTTCTGAATTATTTTTAATGTGTTATAAGAAGAAATTTTCGCACGGTGGGGATTTTGATCCTGTGGAAAGAGGTGGAAAGACAATATATCGTTTTAGTAAGTGAAAGAAAGGAAGAAAGAAAAAACGGAGGATAGAAATATTTAACGCCTCCTACCATTACCTAACAAATAACGGAGTATTGAGTTTCCAAGGAATTTAAATGGGAGAAAACTCTACTCTTTTTTTTTTGTGATAAAATGCAAGAAAGAAAGAAAGGAAAAGAAAGAAAGGGAGCGAGAAAGAAAAAAAGAGAAAAATAGAAAAGAGATGGAAAGAAGCGAAGAAAAACAAGGAAAGAAAGAAAGGGAGTGAGAAAGAAAGAAAAAGAAAGAAAGAAAGAAAAAAGGGAGTGAGAAAGAAAGAAAGAAAGAAAGAAAGAAAGGGAGTAAGAAAGAAAGAAAGAAGAGAGAAAGAGAGATTGAAAGAAACAAAGAAAAAAGAATAGAAGGAAGAAAGAAAAAGGAAGAACAAAATTTTTTGTCGGCTGTTTCAGTGAAATGGAAAAAAATGTTTTCAATTTCAGATCGTTTCATTTGTACCGACTTTTTCGTATTTATAATTGTTACTACACTGTTTTATTAAAGTTGTTAATCTCAAATATTTAACGATTCGATAACGGAATTTCTACAGATAATTTATTACCGTAGAACTCACTATGAGCTTATTCACCCCTTAACTTACGAATTAAAATTGGAAAAGTATGACATTTAAACAGATTTATACTAGTATAATTAATACCTTTTTTTTTTACTCATGTATGGTGTGTATAATGCCTCGTCTTACGGAGACGAAAACCGGAAAACATGAAAAGAGAATGGCATAGAGAGTTAAACAGAAAGAGGGACGTAGAGAGACTAAAAGTGAGAGCTATAAAAATGAGGGATTGAGGTCGGGGTCATCTTAGATAAAGTAATGTTTTGTAAAACCATGTTTCGATGCTAAATATATTTTGAAAACAAAGAAAATGGGCCACCATTTCAAATAAATTAACGGCGATGAAATCCAAGGTATGTGACATGGTGTTATATATAACAGAAATACAGTGTGCAACGAAGTAATTTGATACCAATTATTTGGTTCCATAGATGCGCTATAAGGAGGACCGCCAGCCTTATTAGTTCTGCGTTTGCAGAATATTCCACAGACCTGGGCCCAGGACCCGAGTTTATCATTGTATAGCATTAACAGGACATTATTGGTGTAGTAACTTATACTATTTTTCTCTCTACACAAGCGATGTATCTCCCTTTAGTCGTGAAGAGACAAGTGGGTTACGTCATAGCTGCTTAATGATGTCGCTCCGTACAGTGACGAAAGTGGCAATCAATTTCAGTCGGTTTACAAAAGCTAGTCCAGGCGGATTCTTTTTTAGCATGGGGCACCTTAGCTGAGGTTAAATATTCCCCCCCACTAGCTTACATGACCATGATGCCGTTTCTTTTTGGTAATATATCTTCCCCATATTTTTTATCATACGAACTTACCATGGGCATATATCATTGGGAACTTACCATAGGCATATATCATTGGGAACTTTAGAATACATTTATTTGTGAGCAACATCTTTTTAATCATTGCACCCGAAGAAAGGCCATAAAGTAACTAAGACACAAGTGGTTACTGGGTGCGAAAGAATATAAAAAATATTATTAAGGAAGGAAAAGAAGAAAAGAGTAGGAATTCATTAAAAGATTGGCATTGTATTTAATATTTTGAAGGTCAAAGGTGAGTGGAAACTAAGTCGGAAGATAATCACACACGGTTGCATCCTGCCATGTTAATTGTAAAAATATGCGACCTACTGAGAATCACGTATTCCGTTTAAATTCATAAAGTACCATAGAGGAAAGTTTATTCATTTTTGTGTATACAAAAAAAAAAAAAAAATGAGCTTCACATTCTTTTCTTTGCAATGTAGTGCGGTTGTATACAAGATTTCTGCGGAACGTGTTTAACGAAAGGGATTTTGAATTTTATAAAATCGAGCCCCCCTTGCTTCTTGCGTGCTGGGCTTGTAGAACACCCGTTAACAATTAAACACATGGTTTGGCTTTTTCTAGAAATTTACTTGGTTATGGCAGCTGGCCTGCCTGCCTGATCACTAAAGAAATGTACTTCAGTCGGTAATTTATGTACCATACGTGATAAATGCTTGAGTGATCAGGTCTTTTTCAATTCATGTCTAGGCAGAAGATTTTCCTGTAGTAGGATGCTGTTTCTTTCTATGGTAGACTGATTGCCAACCAAGCAAGTTTGTCTTTTGATTCAACAAATAGCTGCTGGGTGGGGAAAAAAGATGGATTGAGGATTTTTACATTGGTATCCGCTCGTAAAGGAATGTAACGACCCCGACTAGAATTTGAACTCGGGTCCCGATATTTTTAATTCGGAGCCGTTAACTATTACACCAAAACGTATATTCATTATTAATTTTTTTTTGAATATCTTTTGTGATGTCGACGAATACTCGTTGTCACTTTTGTAATGCCAACGATTATTCGTTGTCACTTTTGTAATGCGATTTATTGTAGAGTCTTTGTAACCGCAGATAATACGCCGTTGAACAATACTGGTTTCGACGCCTTTCAATAACACTTGAACTCATTGTAATTGCTCGATAATATTCGCTTGAATAGTAACCCGTATAGGGATCTGAATAGAGAAATAGTAGGGTGAATAGAATAGAGAATAGTCGTCCGTAATATAATAGAGGATAGTATAGAAATTGTGATCCGTAAAGTATAGAGGATAGACTAGAAATAGCGATTCGTATAGCATAGAGAATAGACTAGAAATGGCGATCGTTTAGATGTCACGCAAATTTCTACTTATGCGTTCCTTCTATGGTCACATGGTCTACTTAATTTAATAATGGGATCAGCTGTGTCTACTCACTAGCGATATATGTTCAAACTCAGGTGTCGGCTGCGACACTTTATTCCTATATAACAAAATCAAAATTTAATTATAGTTTGGACTAAGTTAAAGTTTATGTACTAGTTTGGGTTGGTTTGTTTGTATAACGGCATATCAACACCTTATGGGTCATTTAATGCCAAATATGTCTTGTTGGTATTTTTCCCCTTTTACGTATTGCTTGTAATTTTTTTATCTATGTCATACCCAGGACGAACTGTGTACTAGAAACAGAGTAACTAAATTCTGGTACGCAAAATGATCTGCCCGAAAATAGGGAAAGCCATGTTCAACAATTTTTTTTCTAATGTATTTTCATTTTTTTCGGGTTTTGACCCGAGTTTAAGGTTTTAACTATTTGCCCATATGGGGTACCCTAGCAGGGGCTACCACCTTCAGTATGGGTGGACCTGGGAACCACAGAGATTAAGAGGTGTTTCCATGTTCCTCAAAACCTCCCGGTCAGAGGCCTTGCTGCCGAATGTAGTTTATGTCATACTCAGGACGAATTGTGTACTAGAAACAGAGTAACTAAATTCTGGTACGCAAAATGTTCTGCCTGAAAGTAGAGAAGACGATGATCAACAACATTCGCATGCGACTCACTTGGTCAACGGAGATGTTGTGATGAGTGATGAGTAGCATGAAAGATAATGCAGCAGAGACGGAAGGAGATGATAATCGCGTATCGATCAAGAACTCACGAACGGGAAGATGAACGGGAAATTAGAAAAAAAAAGCAAGAAGTAAAATGAAGAGAGAAAGGTATAACTGATCTAACAAAAGGTTTTAAAGCTATTATATTTCCTGCTTTCATATTTAAGTCGTGTTAAAAAAATTGGATTGGTGCCACAACAATCTGCCACCTCAGCAATATATACATACATATATATATATATATATATATATATATATATATATATATATATATAGATAGATAGATAGATAGATATACTCGACAAACCAGTTGTATTCGACGTATGAGAGATAAGCAGATCAGTTCCAAGGAACCGACAGACCGACACCAGCACATAAGATTTCATTATCGTCGTGAAGGTTATGCGCAGAGCCATCCACACTTTTTGAAGGGACGAATACAGAGAACTTGTGCACTACGTGCCATAAGGTCCCCAAACGACCTTACACAGGTTTTGATTCAGAGTTTTTTCCTTCTCCTAGATCAGTTGTCATCAAGGCTACAGAACCCGGTCTGTCTTGCTATTTATCCATAGCTTGATGGAGAAGAAGAAGATTCATACCTTTCTCAAGGGGAATTGGACGTAAGTGAATATAATGGAATCGACTGGAATTCGAACTCGATTCTCTGATTCCTCAATCCAAGCCGATATATATATATATATATATATATATATATATATGTGTGTGTGTGTATGTGTGTGTGTGTGTGTGTGTGTGTGCGTGTGTGTGTGTAAAAATATATAGAAAATAGGAAAGAACTCGTTAGGTAAATAATTCGAAGTTCTTTAGCGTTTTTGTTATTTAAAAAAAAAATTGGGGGGGGATTCCAAAAAATCGCTTGAAGATGGAACAGAGCTTGATACTTTAATTCAATTTAATTCAAATAATTATATTGAAGTTTTCGGCACTTGTTTTGAAACATGAGAACTCTTATGTAGCGTTGGAATCATATTTTTGAATAAATAATTATATATATATATATATAGGGTTTCTCAAAATAATGTATACACTCTGTAAATATCAATAGTTAATAATTCATTACTGTTATGTGATGTGGCACCTTGCATTATTAGAAATATTCATAGAAATATGATTTAATTTTTTCTTACTCGGTTTACTAAACAGGTTGTTGATTTTTTTTAAAACGGAAAATAATTGAGTTGAAAATAATTCACTAAGATTGTACTTAGACGATCCTAAGGGAAGAAGAGGAAAGAAGAGAAAAAAAAAGAGAAAAGCAAAAAAGAGAGAGGTCGAGAAATACAAAAGCGGTCATTAACAAAAAACACGAGTCAGAAAGATATCTTAGCTAGCATGTTGACCGAATTTTTAAAAAGACAATTGGAAGAATAGAATTAGAAATAATAAAAAGAAAGAAAGGAAAAGACATGATATCAAAACGGGCCGCTTGATGAAAACCACATATCGGTCAAAGCATCTAGCCTACTTTTGCGTAGAAAGACACCTTATCAATTTGGATAAAGGGAAATTTTGGGAACAATGAAAACGAAATCTTAATCAGAAAAAAGTGTCTTTGGGTTGAGGGGAGTGACCGGTGGAATTGTATACAGATTCTGACCTGTTAAAAATTAGAACCCCCACATTGACGAGTGAAAGACAATTTCAATGTAGATAATTAAGATTTTCTGACTGTCGGGTCTGACCAAAAACAAGAGGTGAAAAAAAAACGATTGTCTCAGTTCACAGATAGCGCCAATATTCTTCCCTGAAGTCACATCTAATTAGCGGCAGGCTGTGTTGACAAAACCCAGGTGAGAAAAAGCCAAGATTATCATTTTTCGTACGTGCGAAAAAAGGCCAAATTAGATTTTGTTTTTTAGAACAAGAACGATATAAGCCCGCCCCGATTGATTGCAGGAAAACGCCCAACCAGAGTCTTATTAGCCGAAAACGGTCACGTGCTGCGGAAAAGAAAAGAAAGAAATGCTCGATCAGGAACCATTGGTCGAAAGCGGTCACCTGACATACGCGCCTCCCCACCAAAGGCACTATGAGGAAGTAGGGGTGAAAATAATAGCGATAATGAGAAGACAGAAATAATGCGACTTTTGAAATTATCGAGAAAACCCTGACGCCGACAGACCCACCCCGGTTTGCTGCGGCGTCAATAAAAGCAGGACCCCAGTCGACAGAAATCAGTTGGAGTGGAGTTGCAGCTGGACCGCGGGCAGGGATAGAGTCTGAACGCGGGCATCGGGCCCGATTCACTCGCCCCCTTGCGGGCAAGAGAATCCTCAGACAAGAAATCCTTCCAGCCCAAATCGAAGAAGAAGAAGATTGCTCGCAAGCCTCAGAGAAGTTGCAGCCAAGTCGAAGAAGAAGGAGATTGCTCGAAGGACGCCGAGAGTTGTGGCAGAGTAGAGAAGTTGCAGCCAAGTCGAAGACAAGAGAAGTTCTATCTTAGTCGACGAAGAAGAAGAAATACAACTCAAGTCGAAGAGAAGAATCAACTGCGAATGATCGATAGAAATTAGCCCCAGTGTCGAACTAAACCACACTCCGACATACACAATTCTAAAGAGTAGGCAATTCGAAATCTTTAGGTTGTGTGATAGAAGCTTGGTGCCATAGTCCACAGAGCGGGTCGGGAATTGAGAACAATTTTTCTTTATGTAACGGACATTAGATATAAAAGGTTGTCACCCTTTTTATCAGTAATTTTTGTCTCGTGTTTTTTTTTTTTTCTTTTACTTGTGTTTTGCCACCACCGTCGGACTCAACTTGTATCGGCCCCAATCCCTGCTGGTCCCGTCTGTCTAAGATCTAAACACAACGTGGGTAGACAGACCGGAGATCAGTACAGTTGCTTCAGTAACCAGGTATTGGAAGCGAGTTGGGAAAGGCGAGGCTGGTGATCATCCAACCAAGGGGTTGGAGCGGCACGCTTGGAACCAGGAGGAGCGACCAGGAGGAGCGACGTCACAGTTGGCGCCGTAACCAAGGGATTCGACCCTGGGCCAGGTGTGTAACCGTCACAGTGAGAACTTATATGGATGAAAATATGAAAAACAGATGGATTAGGAGAAGAGGGACAGTTGAATACCCACCTACATCACCAGATTTGACACCCTTGGATTTCTTTTTGTGGGGGTTTCTAAAAGACAAAGTTTACAGCAGGAAACCTGAAACAGTTGCTGAAACGAGAGTAGCAATTGAAGAAGAATGTGCCCAAATACCAGAGGAAATAATACTGGACGTTCGTAGGTCTATTTCTTCAAGATATGAAAACGGTAACCAGTTTGAGCAGCTGATGTGAACTCATTTTTATATGAACATTCTGCCATTGTCTCAAGTACCTTTATCTTATTAAAGTTAATTTTCTGTTTTTTGTATATTTTTACTCTCAAATTCTTTAAATGTGTATTCTTTCTCTTGTATTAATCTTATTTACAAGTCAAAATACATAAATTGAATAAGTTATAACGATTCAAAGAGTGTATACATAATTTTGGGACACCCTATATATATATATATATATATATATATATTGATTCATTTGGAAGATTACATCTCTAATGGTAATGAGCAAAAAATGAAAATAAAATAAATTCATACCTTGATCACAATATCTTCACATTCGCTTGGAGGCTAACTTGTCACTTAACGACACTTAATGAAATTCTGGCAGAAATCAATGATGACATGGCAAACAACCTAAACACAATTGGTAGCAGAAAACAGATATCACTCCATAGATCCAAACCTCTTCAGGGCATTATGTAAAGAAATCATTCAAAGACACAAAGATTTTATTATGTGAATGAAACAACCGGCATTAAATGAAATATACTTAACCACTACGGATAACAGTTTAATAGTTATATAAAGAATATTAAAAAAATGTTTACGCGGTAAATAATTTACGTATAAAATCACAATTATGTTATATTCTACTTTTGTCAAGCTCTGTGAAACTGTTCTTCACATGAATACAAAATGTAAAATGCCAAGATAAACTAACGTACATGTGTAATTATAGCGATAATGCCCAAATATATTTTGTAAGCATTTCACCTTAGGCAAGGCGGGACTGTCATTAGCACTCAAGTGGTTACAGATAGTGGGAGCAAGAGTAAAGAGGCTGGATAGAGAAGGACGGGGAGCTAGATCAAGGTATCTGAAGATGTCGATTGACATTGCATTTGAAAAATTGAAGATTATAGCTATCAGGGAAGCAAGTAAGAGGTAAAGAGTTTCACACACAGGAAGTGCGAGACATGAAGCTTTTGGAATAGAAGAGATGGCTACGTTTAATCTTTTCGATAGTGAAAGGGTGGGTCCGAGATGCCAACCTAGTAGCACGCTTAACTTCATGCAGTTTGGGAACTATCGAAAGTAGGTCGTCGGATCAGTTACCGTGAAAGTATTTGTAGAAAAGAAAGGGGAAGCGACGCCACGTCTGTGAGTAAGTGACTGTAACAAGATGCCAGATCAGGGTCAGTCACATTGGATATCAGTCTCTGGATTTTGTCGAGACGAACAGCCATATATGGTAGCAGTAATCCATGCAAGGGCGGATGGTTGATTTGTAGATTTGAAAGATGGTCTCAGCCGAGAAAAATTTCTACCGCGACACATAGAAACAACTTTCCTTGCGGTAGATGAAGCTAATGATTCAATGTGTTTGTTCCATCTCAGGTCAGCGGATAGTGTGTAACCAAGCAGACGCAGAGAGGCGCTCTCGTTGAGTTGAGTATCAGAAATACTAATGGGAGGCAGGGAGGGTTCTATTTGGTGAGTAAAAGAGAGCCGTTTCTTGCCACAGTCAACCACAAATTGGAGGTCCTTATCGAGGCCAACTGCTTAGTTAGTTTTGTCAGCGAAAACAGATTGGCTATTGAGGCAGGTTTATATAGTGGTGTCGTCTGCATAGATGCCTATTTGGGAACTGATGACATCGGAAAGATCGTTAATGAAGATCAGAATGAGTGTAGGACCCAGGATAGAGCATTGGGGGACACCTGCGTTTGTAAGAAACGAACTGGAGGAGAATCCGGTAATGACGACCTTCATTACACAGTTTGACAGGAATGGTTGTATTAAGTCAAATAACCGTTGTGAAATTTCGTATCCCTGAAGCTTACAAAGAAGGCCGGCATGCCAAACCCTATCAAGCGCTTTGAGAGATATCTAGAGCCACAGCTTGAGTTGCTGTTATTGTGAAGTGATTGGTAAACAAATCCAGTTATGGCCGTGCGCATATCAGCGGTAGATTGGGCAAAGCGGAAACTATATGGCTTGTCAGAGGGCCGATCATCGGATGTAAGGTGCTTAACCACTTCGGCGTTGATTAAAGCTTCGAAGACTTTGCTGAAGAGTGGTAGGCGACTGAAAGGACGGTAGTTAGATGGGTCAGAAGGGTCTCCAGAGTTCTTAAAGACAGATAAAATAGTTGAGAACTTCCAACAGGCTGGAAAGCAAGATTCGTTGAGGCAGTTGTTATATAGTTTTGAGAGGACAGAAGCCAGTTCAGGAGCACATTTCTTCAGGACAACGTCTGATATCCCGTCTCCAGCGCTAGCCTTGTGGGGGTCTAATTTAGAGACGATGCCCAATACCATTGATGGGGTAATGTGCAAATCGCTCAACGTATGAGTCAAGCGTTGAGTTGGATCAGAATTTCGGTGCAAAACATTCAGCTTTATTAGCTGTAGAAGTATTGCGGGGTTACTGTTGTTTAGTACGCTCTTGCAGAGACGCCAATCATCTTTGGAACCGAATATGTGAGATGCAATACGTTGTTTCATTCTATCCGCAAATAGTGACTTTGCTTCATTGAGGACAGGCTGGCACTCATTACGAGCTGAGATGAAGAGGCGTTTGTTGCAATCTGGCATGTTTCTACGGTACAGACGGAAGAAGTGATTCATATGGGAAATAGCAGCTGAACAAGCAGCTGAGAACCAAGGCGATGAGCGCGATTTAACTTTATATTTTCTTGCGGGGATGAAAGTCTCGATTACAGCTTTTACTCAGGAGGTAATCTCGTCATTTTTGAACGGTGAGATTACATACAAGGGGAAATCTCGAAGGAAATCACGGAACGAGTCCCAGTCTGATCGATAATAACAGAAATATGTTCTGTTGTCAGGAAGTTCTTTGCTGGGGCAGGAGTAGAAGAAGATGTTATTATACACTACAGCATGATCAGAGTTGCCAAGAGGGCAGAGCTACGTGGCTCAGGGATGGAGGTGAAACAAAGATCGAGAAAGTTACCGTCCAGGTTATTGGGGAAACGTGTAGGAAATCAACCATTTTTGTGAGGGATTAGTCACAAAGAATTGGTACGAACAAAAGCAAAAACAAACACAAAAAAGAAAAAAAAAGACTAAATTACATTAAATTTTTACTGAAATTCGAATACATACATACAATTAAGACAGGCAGAGATATTCTTGTGTCTAGGTCGAACATTCCTTAACAAAAACAAAACAACACCTATCATTGGACAGCTTATTAGGTGTGCAACAACTTATTCAAAAACTGGAGGTATACATACAATAGAAATAGAATTCAAGCGTTCTCGGTTGAATTCAATCATCATCGTTATCTTCCTGACTTTTGTAATCGTAGACGGGGATCCAAATGCAAAACCCACACTGAATATCCTTCACAACAGTCTATGAACGGCATCCATCTGCATTTCTAGTATTGTCATACTTGTCCACTGTTTGATATTGTCTAACCAGTCTTAGTGCTGGCATTCTCTTGTACGCCCACCTACAACGGTGCCTTTCATGGCAGTCTTGCGCAGGCTGCCGTGCCTTGTAACAATTGAATCTAATGCAATTATTGGAATAAACTCTTGCTGTCTAAATATACAATATTTAATACGCACACACACGCACACGTCTTTTTCTTTTATCGGTCCTGTCCTTTCAGGGTGTAGGCGATCAATTCCTGTCCTTCGTAGCTCTTAATACATTTTGTCTTATACACGTTATTTCCTTCTTATTCCTTTGATAACAAGGAAGGCCAACTTGAACAGATTCTTAGCAATAGCCGCTACTTTCTGAAACTGCTAGCTGTCCTACATATCCTAATAATCCTCTTACCTGTTCCTCATGCTTAAGAATATATCTTATAAAACTATATATATATATATATGTCTTCGGGAAATCTGTGGGGTAAACCCAAGCGACAGAAAGGCAAATGCAGACCTTTTCACCATGTGTGATATTGATGGTATTGAGTCCTTTCTCATGAAATCACAATTACGCTGGGCAGGTCATCTGTTACGTATGCAAGACAACAGAATTCCAAAAATGCTCATGTATGGTCAACTTGACAATGGTCATCGAAACTTGGGTCGGCCTTTGCTTAGGTACAGGGACAAGCTGAAAAGTAACCTCTTAGCTTTGAATATAAATCACACTACCTTTGAGAACATCGTAATTGAACGTAATGAATGGAAGACTACATGCTACAATGGCATCAAAAACAAGGCAGCATTAAACATTGTCAAGCTTCGTCAAACTAGGGAAAAGAATAAAATATCTGCTGCTGTTCCAGTCATTTACTGCAAGAATCCACACTCTTGCACAATCTGTGGACTTCTTTGCAAATCACTAGCGGGACTGAAGTGTCAATTGCGACTCACACACAAGCTTAAATAAACAAATTTGTAGGAACCTCATACGTCGAAACCGACGGGAGAGTCCATGATATATATTTTTAGGCATTTAAAACAACATGCCTGCCCGCATACACAATTCCGTAAAATACTTGTCGAAAACACAACTATACTTAAACATGAAAACAATAGACAAAAACTAAAAATCCTTGAAGCATTATACATCAAACAGTTGAAACCCAACCTAAACAAAATCAATTATGGAATCTCTACAAATATTCTTAAATGTCTATAATTGGTAACAGAAGCCATTGGTTTATACCAACGGCTTTCCTTACTTCATTCTCCAATTCACTCTCGTGTGGTCATATGTGACGTCATGAGATGCGGTGCGATTTTCGCTTCTA
Organism: Acanthosepion pharaonis; assembly: GCA_903632075.3. Classification (NCBI taxonomy): domain Eukaryota; kingdom Metazoa; phylum Mollusca; class Cephalopoda; order Sepiida; family Sepiidae; genus Acanthosepion; species Acanthosepion pharaonis. The sequence goes on from CAHIKZ030001209.1 coordinate 59,663, forward strand.
GCGTCTTATATGCGCGTGTTTATCGCTGCATAGAGATTATCTATGTAAATAATGACAGACTATCATCACTGTCGTGTCCGTATATTGTTTAATATGTTTGTAATTTACATCTTTGTTAATGGCTTAAGTAAGCCGAAAGCTTAGATTATATTAAAAAAATATGGATCAATATTGTGAATTTCTTTCTTCGTTTAATGATAATGTTATCAAACTTATCAGATGTTACGAACAAAATTTACATAAAATAGACAACACTTGTCTATATTATTTAATGAAACGTGTATAAATGAAAATATGCTGCCTAAATATACACAATATATATATATATATATATATATATATATATATATTGTTATGCGTGTGTTTATATATATATATATATATATATATATATGTTATGCGTGTGTTTATATAATTACTCATGCGATCTAATTTTTTCCTCCTTTTCAGATGATAAATTATATAAAAACTGACCGAATATTCTTTTTATCTGAACGTTTCGGCTATACATTTAGCCATTTTCAAGGAATGAATATTTTATAAAACATACACGACAAACTATTCCTTATTTAACAGTTAAACTATTTAATCCTTGAAAATGGCTAAATGTATAGCCGAAAGCGCTCGGATAAAAGGAACATTCGGGCAATTTTATATAATTTATCACCCGAAAAGAAAAAAAAGTTATATCGCAAGAGAAATTGTATAAAAAACTAAATAAAAGCACCTTTGCCTGACGTATTCAATGAAATTTATATATATATATATATATATATATATATATATATATATATATATATATATATATATATATATATTATTTTTTAAGAAAATATCATTCCTTCGCTACATAAAAGTTCTCATGTTTCAAAATGAGAGCCGAAAACCTCAATATAATAATTAAAATTAAATTGAGTTAAAGTATCAAGCCTTGTTTCATCCTCAAGCGAATATTTCGGAATTTCTGCTCTCGTTTTTTTAAATATGAGAACTTTTATGTGGCGAAGGATCATATCTTTAAAATATAATTTTAATTTAAGCTCTACTTCTGTATGGAACACAGTTTTTTTTTTAAAAATAAAACAAAAATACTAAAGAACGCCGGTTTATTTACCTAACGTGTTCATTCTTATTTTTCTACCTATATATATATATATATATATATATATATATATATATATATATATATATATATATATATATATTGTAAGAGATTATTATAAAACACATTGAAATCGTTATACAGATTTTATGTTTCAACACTATGATTGTATTTCTTCAGGTGATGTCCCCCGACCTGAACTTTGATAAGGATAGATACGACCAAATATTCACAGACGCAAACTAAGTCTCCAGTATTCAATTTCCTTGAAATCTTATGCAAATACCCAAGGTCACTTGTTTGTAAATTCCTCTGAAAGAATCCTTCTATGTCAATCACCTCGAGGTGAGTGTGTCTTTAAATGTAATTACATATGGGAACGTTGACATTCGTTGCGTACATCGATACTTACAGACACATACACACACACCCACACGAACATATATATATATATATATATATATATATATATAGCATTAATTTAATTATTTTTCTGAATCGATGAAAGAGCAGAAAGTTAAAGGGAGTATGCCCGTTCTTTTATAGATATTTCTTTTGTGACCAGTCACACATATAGCCGTAAGTTTACATTAATTGATTATATGTCTTGTGCAATCACCCAATCCTAATTTGACTTCATCTCCAATTCAAGGGAATCATTTGGGGAACAAGGGGTAATGAACACCAGCTCATACTATCCAAAGTAAGTTACCGCTTTAAATAACTTACAAAGTTTTGATAAGCCCTAAAGATTTTTTCAACCATCTTATTCTGAAAATCTATGCATTGAGCATGTCGTGGGACATGCTCTTTCTCAACGACTTTTATGGGGATGCAAACCACATTGCACTCCCCTGAATGGCGAGCCAATAATAATGCATGAGCAATGGTATTGGCTAGCCAATAATAGTGCTTGACCAATGGTCTTGTGACATACTTTTATGGGGGTGAAAACCCCATTGCACTGTTCCCAATGTCCAGCCAATAATAATCTTAACCAACGGTATTGGCTAGCCAATAATAATGCATGAGCAATGGTATTGGCTGGCCAATAATATCTTGACCAATGGTCTTGTGTCATACTTTTATGGGGGGAAAACCCCATTGCACTATTCCCAATGTCCAGCCAATAATAATCTTAACCACCCCATTGCACAATGGTCTTGTGTCATACTTTTATGGGGGTGAAAACCCCATTGCACTGTTCCCAATGTCCAGCCAATAATAATCTTAACCAACGGTATTGGCTAGCCAATAATAATGCATGAGCAATGGTATTGGCTAGCCAATAATAATGCTTGACCAATGGTCTTGTGTCATACTTTTATGGGGGTGAAAACCCCATTGCACTGTTCCCAATGTCCAGCCAATAATAATCTTAACCAACGGTATAGCCAATAATTATGAGCAATGGTATTGGCTAGCCAATAATATCTTGACCAATGGTCTTGTGTCATACTTTTATGGGGTTATTCCCAATGTCCAGCCAATAATAATCTTAACCAAATGCCAATAATAATGCATGAGCAATGGTATTGGCTAGCCAATAATATCTTGACCAATGGTCTTGTGTCATACTTTTATGGGGTGAAAACCCCAATGTTCCCAATGTGCCAATAATAATCTTAACCAATTGGCTAGGCATGAGCAATGGTATTGGTATAGCCAATAATAATCTTGACCAATGGTCTTGTGTCATACTTTTATGGGGTGAAAACCCCATTGCACTGTTCCCAATGTCCAGATTGGCTCCAATAATAAGCATGAGCAAATTGGCTAGCCAATAATAATTTGACCAATGGTCTTGTGTCATAATTTTATGGGGTTGAAAACCCCATTGCACTGTTCCGATTGTCCAGCCAATAATTATTTTGACCAACGGTATTGGCTACTAATAATAATGCTTGACCAAGAGTATTGGTATGCCAATAATAATACTTGACCAATGCTTTTGTGTCATACACTAGTGAGGGGAAGAAGAAAAGGCTCCCAAAACCCAATATGGTCGGTGGTCCAATCAAAATCATGGCCGTATAGTAAATATCTTAGAAAGTTACGAGAAGCTACATCCCAACACTTGTTCAATTGTGGCCTTGTATCTCTCATATCCATCATCAGTGGAACATTTTCCATGTTCCAGTATGTCATCCATATTTGACATGATTATCACAAGTATGACCCTCATCTCCATAGGAAAGTGTGTTATATCCTTGATCAAAACAAACCCAACCTGTCACTCATTGCAACGAAAAATTCCTTTCTCCAATGGAAACAACAGTCAAGTTAAACAGTCAAGTTAAATCACATCCAAGCTCCTAATTTCAACTTTTACACTATACTCCGTATGTGACACAAAACAGAAAATGCATGACATCGCATTGTTTTAACATGAAAAATATTTTCATTAAAAATAAAAATTAGGCCTCCAGTTAACCTTTGACACCAGTCGCGATGTTATACCTCGCTACATCTCTCTGTTTTATAAATCTCTGTCTGTCCCGATTCACATCTGTCTATGTCACTATTCATATCTCTGTATGTATTTTTCTCGCCAACACATTTAGGTGTTGAGGGCATTATAAATTCGGTAAATTTTTCTTCCTCCAATATTTCCGAAGAATAATTATTTTCTTTAAAGATACAAAGTTGTAAAAAAACAAAATGAAGGCTTTATCATCTACTTTACAAAGAATCCCTTACTTTCAAGCATAAATAATATGAAAAGAATTATTGATTGATGGCAGACGACAGTGACAACAAAGTACTCCACAGAAATGGACAGCTAGACGTATTGTTTAGAAATATCATTTCAGAAAACGGAAACTTTCAAACATTTCATTTCAGGACAAAGAAAAGTTTCCAACAAAAATACCTGTCATAAATATCAATGAATTAATGTCAAACGTAAAATCAACGATTTTATTCACTAACCCGAGTTGATTCAGTCCCAATGATACAATAGCGTACTACATCATACGAACTACGAATTAGTGAAACAAAAAATAAGCATTTAAATATCTGGAAAATAACACCGTAATCAGAAGATGCACTTGAATAGAGAAAGATGACAGTCAAAAGTTAAGCAATGTATTTAGAATGAGGAAGATCTGCTTATAAACAAAGAAAAAGAATAGTGAAACTTTAGGAAATGTTGGTCTTCCTATACTGTAAGAAATGCTAGACAATATCCTTATCGTCCTGGCTAAGACGTTAAAAAACACCCGTGTCCTGGGTAAGACGATAAACTACGTCCAGCAGCAAGGCATCTGATCAGGGGGTTTTGAGGAGCGTAGAATCACTTCTTAATTTCTGGTGTTCCCAGGTCCACCCTGACCTGGGGTGGTAGCACCTGTTAGGGTCCCAGCTATAGGCAAATAGTTAACTATTACCATTTGTTGAAAAAATTATTACCAGCAATACAATTTAAAAGGAAAAATATTACCAGAAACAGATTTTTGACAAAACAAAATATTACCAGCAATAAAAAATATTGTCGACATTAAATGACACATTGAAGTTGATATGCCATAAAACAAAATAAACCAAACCAATCTAAACCAAAGAATACATATTCTATTCATACGAATCTATCCTAAAAATGTAGTCGGCATTAAATAACCCATTGAGGTTGATATGCCGTAAAATAACATGAACCAAACCAAACAATATCCTTACAGATGAAGAATGATGTTGAGACGACAAAATTGTCTCCTACAGAAGGATGTGGAGAATTCAATGGACAGAATATGTGAGTAACGCGAGCTTGGAGAATTTGTCACTCACAAGACATCTTGAAATGAAATGGGACAGCGTAAAGGAGCGAACCACCTACTTAACGATCTTGTTTAAATAATATAAAAGACACTGGGCAGGAGAGGATAAATGATAGGAACATGTGAAGAACCATATTAACATACCTCCTGTAGGTATACGACATATATCAAATGGACTTTCAGAGGAATTAGAATCTGCAAATGACGTACTCATCGACAATCGGTTGTCCTTGTCTAACACCCCCCCACACATATATATATATATATATATATTCAAACTTAAATATAATGGACAACGAACAACGAATGTCTATTATGTTTGATCATGAGCCGTTCTAAGCTTCGTATAGTGGTTTTAGTTTCGGGAGAATATAAAGACAAAAACTGTCTAACATTTGGATATTTTTCTCATTATGTCGTCCCTTGATCTTAGCTTTTGTCTCACAAGAGCCATCTTCAGAGTGGTTATATGAACATTTAAACAAGGATATTCACTATCAAAGTTGATATCCTGTTTTGTCGACATAGAAGATTTCTATGCGACGATAACGGTCGCGGAACAGCAGACGTAGTTCGTAAATTGATGATGCGGTTCTATGATTTTGTACTACGTGATAGAACGGAATATTAACAGCAGAACCATATGTTTAGATGCAATGTAATGTGTTGTGACTAGTTTTAAATGTAATTTTGTTGGGTGTGGGTTGCTTCGTTTTAATGTAGATGGCCTCCATTATCTGAAGATTCTTTTTGCTGTGTGTATGTGTGAGTTTTATTGATATCAACTAATATCTGTTTAATATTATGTACATGGTTATGCTTTTCTAAGAAATGCTTAATAGAACTAAGATTAGAAATGTAACAGGTTAGTCTACGGAAGAGCGTGGTTGTAGTAAAATCAATGTATGTAGTGAGTTTATTATTGATATCAGAGATACAGTCTCTGAACAGGCATGGAAATTGATAGACCACATTGTTTTTTGTAGAGGATTTAGTTGTGTGATCGGAGTAGACATCATGTTACACCGATTTCACAACTGTCTATAACTTACAGTCAACAAAAAATTAACAAAGAAAAGAAAAACTTAATAAACTCCTTCTCCCATCATAACAAAAAATAAAATCTGGAATGATCATTGGATTCTATTTAAAAGCACTCCGAATTTGCAGCTCTCAATATTTACAAGAAGAAAAATGCATTAAAAATATATTCAAAGAACTTTAATATACCATTAAAAAACAAAAGGAACATAACGTATTCCAAAATAGAAGAGCTGTACTTTTTGACACACCGAACTAATAAAAAAGTTTCTGCCACAATTACAACAGAAAAGAATTTATCTAAACTCAACATAAAATGTATAGCAACTTCATCTAAAACACTCAAAGATTTAATCAACAAAACAAAACAAACAACAAAAAAATAAAACAGCCAAAAATTGAAGGAGGAATTTACGCCATCAATAGCAGGAATTGCCAGAAAGGATTTTGGAGAAACCTCAAGAATTTTAAACAAGAATCTATATGAACACAAAATAATCCTGAAATTTTGCTTAGTTTTAAAGAATAAGAGATAATAAAAGATACGCATTAAGACACCCCCACCCCACGTACGATTAATGACCTTAATCAACTTTCAGCTTGGTCAGTAGCTTGATCATCATTATCATCATCATCCCCTTGACTTTTGTAATCGTAGGGGGTGGGGATCCGAATTTAAAAGACACAGGTAATCTCATCTACAACGGTCTATCAAAGACAGCAATCAGCAATTCTGGTATAGTTATACCTGACCATTTTTTTGGCATTGGCTAACCATATTTTACATTGGCGTCTTCTGCCTTCTTCCACCTCCATCAGTGCCTTGCAGGATGATCTGGCACAGCTTGTCCTGCCATGTAATGCGTACAAACTTAGTACGTAAACCACAAGAAAACAGGTCTATATGACGCTAAAGAAAAGCAAACAATCAAATACTAAATACTTAATTACTGTTCTTTTACTACTCAATCTCGTTATTAATGTTTACAGTTTTCTCATTATTTTTCTCACAGTAATATCCCTTGTTTCTTAGTTTTTTATTGTCTTGCTTTAGATTAAATTATTAAAAAGAATACACACACACACACATATATATATATATATATATATATATATATATATATATATATATATATATATATATATTAAGAAATGGACAATGTCCGACAATTTATTTATTAAAGACATTTTGTCCATTTCTTAATATATGACGTCATTTTTTACATTTGATACGCCAGAGCAGTTATGAATGTACGAGATTACATGGAAGATTGAAGTTTATAAGCAGTAAATTCGACCTTGTCTACCGCACGCTTCTTTGTGGCCCATCGGTAAGGCACGTCAGCGTAAATGACGGTTCCGTATAGGATGCAGGTTCAAATCCTGTCAAAGGGCGAGTATCTTCTATGAAAATTTCTCGGACATTCCGGCCGGTAAATGTTATTTAATACTGTTTATTATAAACAGAGCATTTACTTAAATACTTGTATCTATAAAAAAGAACGTTAAACATGAAAAAATATGTCTTTAATAAATATATATATATATCCTGAGATCGCATTTTTAATATTACAATTTTCAGCTGGTCAGATTGCCACTAAGTTTATGTGAAGCAGCTGTATAATAGTTCAATGTATCTCTAGCACGAAGATGGAAGAAAATGAAATTAACTTTCAAATGAATATTTTAGAATATCTTTACTGATGCCATTTACATATTGGAGATTCTAACTTTTCAATATCTAGAAAGTGTTTTAACAGGAGACGGAAAATACGGCACTAAAATTCGAAGGCGCATTGGGAGATTGAAAGATGCCTTCCAAAATATAAGTATAAAGAAAGAGGAAATCATGCTAGAAACAAAGAAAGGAGTCCTGAACTGTTATGTAATATTTGTTCTCCAATACAGCAGTGAATGCTGGACAATCTCCTTTTATAAAGGATGAAAAAGGCTTCAGGTAGCAAATATGTGTATCTACAGAAGGATGCTGAGAATACTATGGATTGAGCACGTGAACAGTAATGAAGTTTGAGAGAAAATAGAAACAAAAATAATGTTTATGCTTAACAGCGGAAACAACTTTACATTTCAAAATCATCTAATAAGGAAAGAATGGATGGAAGATTCGATAATGACAGGGACATATTGACCCTGAGATAGACGCCTCGCATTTCCGAAAATGAATAGTCACCTGGCGGCGTGTTCCCACAGCAACGACTACACACCGCCTGCTACACACCTTTCCTGGGTTAGGAGATTAGTGAGGAAGAGCAAAAGAAATTAGTTGCCAACTAAGAATTACGAGTCCTTTGCGTCCTGGGTAAAACGATAATGTACATAATAGATCAGCTCAGAAATATAGACAGATAATGAAAGGCCGAAACGTTGTGTTAAATATGGCAACAAAGATGAGAACAATAGTCCGAATAATGTAAATAGTGTACATAATACCCCATCTCAGAAATATAGACAGATACTGAAGGGCCGAAACGTTTTAATAAGTATTGCAACAAAGATGAGGACAATAGTCCGAATAATGTAAATAATGTACATAATACACCATCTCAGAAATATAGACAGATACTGAAAGGCCGAAACCTTGTGATAAATATGGCGACAAAGATGAGGACAATAGTCCGAATAATGTAAATAGTGTACATAATACCTCATTTCAGAAATATAGACAAAGACTGAAAGTCCGAAACGTTGTAATAAATACGGAAACAATGATGAGGATGGTAGTCCAAACAATGTAAATAGTGAAAATAGTTTTTGCTACTAGCAATAGTATTCCGGAAAATTTTTATCAGCAATATATTTTTAAAAAATATCTAACCAGCAATACATTTAGAAAAGAAAATATTACCAGCAATATATTTTCGGAAAAAAAATTACCAACAATAAAAATCTTGTCAGCATTATGCCGTAAAACAAACGAAAATAAACCAAATGAGTTTTTTAAAAAAATTGGGTAACAAAGCAACACATGTGGCTAACTCTACGGAAAAAGTAATAATGGCAGGTGAATGCAGTGCATTACCCACTTGAAGAGTTGTGTAAATAGCTGGCAGAATAAGGGGTAAAGAGACAGACAAAATTTACTAAGACCGACAAAAGACCTGAAAATGTGGAGAGGCTTCATCGTCCATGTCCTGAAGGGACACGGCAGATAGACGATGAATTCACGGGTGATATAAATTTTTTTTGGGGGGGGGATTTGATCAGGTACTTAATCGGACTTTCGTAACAGAATTGAAAAAAAATAGTTTCTTTCTTCTCGGTAAATTTCTAGCGAAGAAATAATATGGAAAATTAAAAATAAACATTTAAGGAAACATTGCCTCGCTATTTTCTTTTTTCAAATCACTCAATTATTTTTCTTGGAAATTAATAATAAACAGGAATAAAAATCTTATAAGAACAATGGTAATTATTCCGACAAATATACTTCTGTCTAATTGAAAATCGGTAGATCAATTCTTTCCCTATAATGAATATATTCTTCCTCTTTTTTGAGGATGTACAAGAAATTTATATGATGTCTATTTTATTTGCAATCAATTTATGATATAATGAAACATATACATTCAGTATAAAAGATATCATGTAGACGAAAATACCATTTACTCCTGTTTCAATAATAAATCCGGCATTGATGATAAAGTTAATATGGCCGTTGGTTTCGAAAAGGACCTCGAATCTGTGGTTGATTGTCAGCTTGTCAACTTTAACGCCTCCAAAACAAAACTGCTCTCATTTACCCACCATAGAGAACCCTACCTTTGAGAAATCTCTCTGTGCCTTTTTTTTTGTCTCACGTTTTCCATAGACCTGAGGTGGAACAACTCCATTGCATCAATAACTACATTTATTGGTTCTTTGTGTCGTGCCAGAAGGTTTTTCTCGTCTGAGTCCATCCTTCAAATCAACAAATCTACCATTCGGCCTTGCATTGAATAATGGTGCTGTTCAAATCGAGGTTCTCAACAATAACTGAATTTCTATACGAAGCTCTTGATAATAACAGCGAAGCTCGAGCTGTGGCTCTGGATATCTCTAAGGCATTTGATAGGGTCTGGGATGCCGGCCTTTTACGTTAAATTCACGGATACGTTATTACTGAGCGATTATTTGATTTAATCCAATCATTGCTGGACAACTGTGAAATGAAGGTCGTCCTAAACGGGTTCTCCTCAAGTTTCTTTCATACAAACACTGGTAATGACCAAGGTTTTATCTTGGGTCCTACACTGTTTCTGATCTTCATCAACGATCTTCCTGATGCCATCAGTTCTCTAGTAGGCATCTACGCAGAAAACCCTTGCCCTTTACTCTTGTCTTAATTGTAAATCCGGCATTGCTGTAAAAGTAACCTGGCCGCTGTTCTCGAAAAAGAACTCCAATCTGCAATTGATTAGGGCAGGAAACTTTAATGTCTCCAAAACGAAATAGCTCTCATTTACCCACCATAGAGAAAACGCCCTGCCTCCTATCAGCATGGCTGATGCTCATCATAGAGCGACTTGAGGTGGAACAACTACATTGAATCAATATACATCTATTATCATAAGTTGTTTCTCTGTGTCATGCTAGAAGGTTTTTCACGTCTGAGTCTATCCTTCAAATATACACCGTTCGTCTCTGCATTGAATATTGTTGCTATATATGGTCTGGTTCCCACGCTGTTCATGTCGAAGATCTCGCAGAAATCTAAAGACGGATATGCAATATGATAGGGCCTGACCTGGCATCTCGATTCCAGTCACTTTTTCACCGACGTGTCGTGGCTTCTCTCTATCTTTTCTACAAATATTTTCATGGCAACTGTTCTGACGAACTATTTTCACTGGTGCCCCAATTACATGAATTTAAGCGTGCTACTAGGTTGGCATCTCAGTCCCCACTTCTACTATCGAAACAGTTAAATGAACCGCCTCTTCTACTCCAATAGGTTCCTCAGCGCACTTTATGACAGTGGAACACCCTTTCTCTTGCTTCCCTGATAAATATAATCTACATAAATTTAATTGTAATGTCAATCGACTTCTTCTGATTCCTGTCTTTCTATGTATCCTTTCTTCAAACACCTTTTACACTTGTTCTCACTCTCTGTAAACCCTTGCGTGATAGTGACACTGCCACCTTGCTCAAAACTAACTTGAAAGGTTCTTCGAAATCTCAATCCAAGCCGCTATCCCCCCCCCCATGTCATCAGCATATTCAGAAATTGATTGTAAGACCGTATCATTCCCCTTCTGTTTTCGATTCTCATTACATACGTTTCGCTATGGTTCTTGGTTACTGGCACAGGGACAGTCAAACTGGAAGGTGGCATGTTAATAAAATGGTTTCAACTGAAAGAGAAAAGCGATGTTTTAAAAATTGGTCAAGAGGGAACGAAAAAAAAACAACGTTACAGTCTCTCATGTGAAACTCAGTCAGACCGGTTCTAGAAAGATCTGGTTTTCCTGTCAAAATTTGGCAATGATATCTGCTGAATCTATAATTTAGATAATATCTTTCTTTATATATATATATATATATATATATATATATATATATATATATATATATATATATACAGTAGCGGCCATAATATAAGGAACGGAAACAACAAAGACATAAATATGTGTATTACTCAAAAAGTAATGCATGATTAGCAATGAAATTTTACCGAATAAAGATTAGGTGTAATGCATAAATATTATACATAGTTACAAAAATTTACATAATAGTTTTTTTTTAAATAAAGATTAAATGGAACAAAGGAAATAAGCTACTGGACAAAAGTTAAGGAACGATGTTAATAATTTGCATAAACTTTTCATTTACATTGTTAAATAACTCGATGGAGCTTTTCAACAATAAGTAAAAGTTCATTTGTCATTAGGACTTTATTTTTAAGCAATATGGCAAATTCTACATGCAAAACGCTCTCTTTTGAAGAAAAAAACTCTCTCTCTATATATATATAGTTGTATATTTAGGCATAAATCATTATTTTATACATGTTTTATTATTTTTCTTTTATTTTTGTTCAGAAAAGAAAAAAAAAAAGGTCTCGTTCGAACACAAGAAAAATTAAAAAAAACTTAACCGTAGTACCTTGTCTGTCGTTTTATGCAAATATATATATATATATATATATATATATATATATATATATATATATATATATATATATATATATATATATTGATTCTAGTCGTACTTCTCAAATGTGCTGTAGGTTTAAAAAGAGCACGTCTCTCAAAATACTTCTTATCAACCAGTGATATTCTCATATTCGCTGAGATTTCCGACGCCAATTCAGCTCCCTGTGTGAACATTGTCCATTTCCTCGCCTTTCAAACAATACACTACTCAATCATTGATGCTACTGTGGTAAATGCACTTAAAGCGATGTCGATGAAAGGAAAAATCCTGAGGTTTCTCATAAAGTTTTGGGTCTTTTTTACGATGTGCGGAATAAATGGTTGGTCCAAAAATATTGGTTACATTTTCAGTCAACGTGTTAACACCGATAAAACCATGGTATTTTCTCAAGAAACGGAAATTTTTCCCACTCAGATAGTATAAGCTGTGAGTTAAACTGAGGTCTTGTGAAGAAAATATATTAGGTAAAATACATTTTTAAAATGAATATCTGAATAATATAAAAATGCATATTGTAAAGGTAAACTTAAACAGCAACTATTGCTCAAAACAAGTTTGATTAAAAATAACTGGATTTTTTTTATTCTATTCAACCAGCTATAGCCAGCTGGTCGATCACAAAAAGCGTTCAATTAGAATGGAGTAAAAACAGCATCTTGTTTAGATGTAACAGAATCTATCTTCAATTACTTTAAAGTACTTTAATTAAAATCATTTTGAATTAATGTGGTTAATTACATGACAGAAGTAGACTATTTATTCGATCGAAGCTAGCCGAGAACATGAAGGGGTAAAACAGGCAACATGAAGATCACCTCAAGAAGGCCGGAGCGTACAACGGCCGAAACGTTGTAATAAATATGGCGACAAAGATGAGGACAATAGTTATAATAATGTAAATAATTTACATAATACCTCATCTCAAAAATATATAGAGATATTGGTCGATTTTGTTTAACAGTATATCAACCATTATGGGTTATTTAATGCTGAAATCTAAATATTTTGTACAGAGTTTTATGGCTTCAAATATAGACAAAATGTATCGTTGTTCATTTTGATATAAAATGCATTGTCATCAATTCTACTATAAAATGTATTGCTGGTAATTTTTCCTTTAAAAATTTATTGTTGGTAATGTTATTATAAACTAGCTTAAAAGCCGACCTAGCGGACGGCATTTAAATTAACTCCTACGGAGGCTTCTTGAGTAAGCCTTCGTCACATTAACTAAGCGGGAGTAGATGCGATAGAAAACAATAAAATACAGAACTCAAAAGTGATTGTTGAATTCAAATATTGCCTTAATATTTTGCTTACCTTTTAAAAGGTCTACGATAATTCTTTTGCCGCCACTTAATTTTAAGACAAATTGATGTACGTAGGTCCTTACACTCCGTACAACAATTATTTTTTATTTCGTGGATGACTTCGCTGGATTTCACAATGAATTTCGATTATTCATAAATTTATTTCCAAGTACATTATTTACATTTCTGGGACTATTGTCCTCATCTTTGTCGCCCTATTTATCACAACGTTTCGGCCATTGTACGCTCCGGCCTTCTTCAGGTCGTTGGAATGTCGAACTGAACCCTTTATTTCGCTCCTTGGGTAAGAATCTTCTAGTTCTACGTGTCATGTGTGATGGATGTCAGCTATCAATTATCTCCTGTTAATTTTCCCTCTGAAAGTTCTCCACTGCCTTAACCGAGTATTGAACTTTCAGAGGCAAAATTAACAGGAGATAATTGGTAGCTGAGTAATGTAAATATTATTTCCAAGTTATAAAAATTGTTGTCGTACAAAAAATATGTAAGAAATCACGTAAAAAATAACCGAAAACAATTGAAGTAATTAGATTGGGGATCCAAAATTTCAGGATTCCCGGTCCGGATCTGGTCAGGATTGTTTTAATTTTAGTCGATGTGATTCCAGAATGGTATGATATATTGCGCTATGGTCTATAGGAATAAATTTGAAAAAGTGTGACACAAGGACACATGGCATTGGTATTTAGTATATAGATATATCTTGTTGATAATATATAAAAATATATTGCTCTCATCTTCACAATAGAAATATATTTTTATACTTTCATAGTATTTATTATACAAGTTTTTATTTGGGTGTTTACTGTTTGCACAAAGTTAGGACCTTAACAGGTGCTACCACCACGGATCAGGCTGGTCATAAGAAGAACAGCAATTAAGAGGTGGTTCCACGATCCTCAAAACCTCCTGTCTCCCGATCTTGCTGCGGGATGTAGTTCATCGTCATACCCAGGACTAAGGAAATGATAGAGATGGTTAAAATTACAAAACGGCAACAAAAGCATAAACCTCAGACAGTTAATTCAAAGATTTTATCTCAATGCATAATATAATAAAAGATTAAACAAACAAACCTTATACACATTTTACCCAAAACACACACACACACACACACACACACACACACACACACACACACACACTAAATAACCTTATGGTTTAAATAACCTTAAAAATTTTGATAAACTGCAAAAAATCAAGTAAATCCATAAAAAAATAATCGAACTCATTGCAATCGATTTCTCTTTAACGTTCCTCGACGTCAGGAGCGTCAAATCGTCAGGGTTTTCCCTTATAGAATCGCTAATAAGTACCTCATTTTGTACTTTATTAAACCTATCAACCTAATATCTTTTTTAGCGTTGTTCGGCCAATACAAGGCCCAAGAGCCAATCAAGGTAGATGTTTACTGAATTATGTTGTTTCAAGCTTGTACAGTTGGGAGCAATAAGAAATGAATATTATGAGAATATGTAGCATAGAGAGCGGTTGACTGGTGACTTGTTCAATCAAGTGAGCAAGGTCTCTGAAACCGTTTCACTAATCAGTTGGTCTGGGGAATAAACAGCAATACTTCCTCCTCACTAATGGAATATGAATTAAATGAAGATGAGACATTTCAGTGAAGGATCCTAGCTATAAATCTATGAACTGGTCCAACAGAAGGGTCCTACCTGTAAATGCCTGGACTGGTGGAACAGAAGGGTCCTACTTGTGAATATATGGACTGGTGTAATAGAAGCGTCTTAGCTGTCAATGTATGAAGTGGTGGAACAGAAGGGTCCTACTTGTGAATGTCTGGACTGGTCTGGATTAGTGGAAAAGAAGGATCCTACCTGTGAATATTTGGACTGGTGGAAAAGAAAGGTCCTACCTGGACTTTTGGAACAGAAGAGTACGAGCTTTGATTTTTTGGACTGCTGTAACAAAAAGGAGGAGACACGGTGGAGTAATGGATAGCGGCTTGGATTGTGGAATCCGAGAGCCGAGTTCGAATTCCAGTCGAATGCATTACATTCACTTACGTGCTAATATCCTTGGGAAAGGTGTGAATCCTCTTCTTCTCCCTCCTGCTCTGGGTAAATAGCAGGACAGAATGGGTTCTATAGCCTTGGATAGCAACTGGTCTACCGCATAAAGAAATGACAACATAATGCGGGAAAAATCTGCCTCGTCAGTCATGTATCGAAAAATAAATGATAGCCTAAGCGTGTATCACACATGGCACTTTATTCATTTATTTTACTGTACATGTATTCAAGTTTAAAAATCCATCAACAGTTTCTGTTTCTATTAAATTTATGAAACTCCACTATAAAATTAATTAATGTAAATGTATATGTACTAATATGGTAAATAGCAGGACAGACTGGGTTCTATAGCCTTGGATAGCAACTGGTCTAGGAGAAGGACAACTCTGAATTCAAAACCTGCGGAGGGTCGTTTGGGGACCTTGTGACACGTAGTGCACCATGTCTCTGTAATCGGCCCTTCAAAAAGTGTGGCTGGTCCTGCACGAAACCTTCACCACTATAATCAAATCTCATGTGCTGTACATGCGGGTTGGGGATCGCTTGTGAATTCCAAATTCCCAGGAAACTCCAATATTGGAGCCGGCTCAACCCACCCCGGGTGAAAGCAGGTACAAGAACAAAAAGAAGAGAAGTAACAGAAAGGTCCTACCTGTGTATGTCTCCTAGCTCTGAATGTCTGGAGTGGTGCAGCATAAGGGTACTAGCTCTGAATGTCTGGACTGGAGGGACAGATATGTACTAGCTGTGAATATCTGGATTGGTGGAAAAGAAGGGTACTCGCTGTGAATTTCTGGACTGGTGAAACAGATATCTATTGCTGTGAATATCTAGACGGTGGATCAGAAGGGTCCTACCTTGTCAGGGCCAGCCGAACAAAGTATAATAATTTACGATAAAATCTACTATGAAAATAGCCATAGAGTAAAGAGAATATTCGTCTGTGACAAAGTGTTTGTACATAGGTGAAAATTACTTCATATTTCGTCTAACCTGGCTTATGTAAAGATAAAGCATGTCTGAAGAAGTCATGTACAAGCTGAAACGTTAAGAGAAACAGACCATTTTTGTCTTAGCATCTTTAGTGTTTGATCGTATTTTCTAAGCGTCGTTCACGACCAGAAGTATGAGGCAACCCAGTGAGAATCGAAATCACTGCGCAATTGTAATTGATCTAGCGTGACAAGCTTGTTAAACATTACACTACGTGGAAGTGTCTTTTTAATAATCGTGGCTTAGATGTAACACAATGCCGAAAGTATGAAACACTCAATGAAGATTCAAATCACTACTCAGTCGTAATTGATATAGCGAGAGCAAGCTTGCTAACTATTAAGCTATATTGACATGCGCTAAGCGATGGATCTGATGCAAGGGGTTTTAGATTGAGCTTCAGTACCAACAGATATTTCAGTTTTAAGTTTAGGCACCGAAAACTGGGAAAAGGGCCCGTTGCATGATCACAGGGAAATACGAGAAAACACAAATGCAACGCCGAGGAATTATAACACGAACTCTATTTTCTATATTACAAAATAGATGTTTTATTCAAGATTTTGACTGCTCGTCTTGGTGGGTAGGTAGGTGATACGTAAGACAAATTCTGCCGTTGGTCCTGCAACTCAGCTCTTTCTCCTTGCAAATCATCGTCCATCCATTCATCTCGTTGTGTTTGATGCTAATAAGAATGGGTGAGACAGGAACAACAATATGGAAATGTCTGTCTCTCACCAAGGGATGATTAGATCTCTTCCCGATCTGAAGCATGGTATAGATCGGCACCCGGATATACATTCCACCCTTGTCCAAATTAATTGAAACAACCACTTTAGATTCCTTTCTTTATCTACACATCCAGTTTTAGACCCACTGGAGTGACATTTTCTCCTAAGATTAGATCATTTGCAGCTCTGTGCAGTATTATTATTATTATTATTATTATTATTATTATTATTATTATTACGCTGGGTGTAAGATTAAATTTGTTTATCCTCAAAAAATAATGCATCATCTGCGATTGCATCAGGTTTTTTATCACGCCCGTCTCTCGACTGTCGATTAGTTGTCCTACGGCCTGCGGAAGCGTGCGAACATTGTAACTCTGCACGAACACACTGGTAATCCTTGCCAGTGAGCAAGTCAAAGTACTACAGATTGGACCGAAAATACCCATGATTTAAATCCAACCGAGAATCTGTGGTCAATCTGGAAGTAACGAATTCGTGGAATCGACATACGAAGTACTAACATGTGCACTGAGTCATTTTTCATTGGAAAAAAAATAGGAAAAAAAGTAAATATTAACGGATTTATACGTTTTGTTTCAATTAATTTGCACAAGAGTGTATCTCCGGTTTTGTTGCTGGGACCTAAGCGCCAAAAACCTCTCTGTAAGCCCCTTGCGTTCTAGTAGCACGCAAGGGGTTACAGAGAGTGGGAGCAAGGGTAAAGAGGCTTGATAGAGGAAAGGAAAAAGATCAATGCATTTGAAGATGTCGATTGACATTGCATTTGAATATTTGGAGATTATAGCTATCAGGGAAGCAAGAGTGCGAGGCATGAAGCTATTGGAGTAGAAGAGACAGCTACATTTAGCCATTTTGACTGTGAATGATTGGGACTGAGATGACAACCTAGTAGAATGCTTAAATTCATGCAGTTTGGGAACCAGCGAAAGTAGGTTGTCGGAGAAGTTACCGTGAAAGTATTTATAGAAAAGACAGAGGGAAGGGTGTAAAAACATGTTAACTTACCCACAGAGGAACATGCAGTTATATTATTCGACGTTTCTATCTATAACGTGTTAATGTCCTTGATATTTTAAATGGGAATGCAGATTAAAATTAATTAAATTTATAAGGAAATTAGTGTTCAGCTCCCTGGGAGGAACGAACGCTTTACTCAGTATTAATGGCTCCTCTTACCTTTATGCCGCAGAAAGGCGCCAAATGTTGATACAGCTTATATAAAATTCAACTTGATTTTGTAAACATATTATGTTTGTGGAGACGAGACGTATCGATCATGTTTGCGAACTCATTGCTAAATATTTACGGGAAGAGATGAATACTTGATTATGTCCACCTCTCCGCTTCTAAATACTGTAGAGAAAGAAAAAAAAACAGACACTTACCTGTCGTTTTATTGTCCGCAGGCTCAAATAACGAAAAGGTAAAACGTTAGCCTGGGATAAGCAAAAATATGGCGGAAAAAGAAAAGCAGTCAATGAACTTATTGTGTACGCGTGCCAAAAAATAATGAGAAATTGCTTGGTGATTTCCCAAGGCAAACAATCCGATATTTGGCAAAGAAGAAACGAAATCTTTTCCTGATATACAAATATTGAAACTGCGACAGAGAGCGGGGGGGCAATCATACACATAGTCCAATGACGGAGTAAGAAAGAGACAGACAGAGAGAGAAAGAGAGGGGACAATCATATGCATGTTCCAATAACGAAGAAAGAGATAAAAAGAGACGGGACGTTCAAACGCATGTTCCAATAGCGGAGAAAGTGAGAGACATAGAGAGAAAGAGAAAGACAATCTTATGCATGTTCCAGTAACCGAGAGAGAGAGAGAGAGAGTGGGGGGAGTTACCATGCACATAAAGAAAAAACGGAGAAAGAGAGAGAGAGTGAGTGAGAGAGAGAATCATATGCAGGTTCTAATAACGAAGAAAGAGAGAGAGAGAGATAAACAGAGACAATCTTATGCATGTTCCAGTAACCGAGAGAGAGAGTGGGGAGCTACCATGCACATAAAGAAGAAACGGAGAAAGAGTGAGAGAGAGAGAGAGAGAGAGAGAGAGAGAGAATCATATGCAGGTTCTAATAACGAAGAAAGGGAGAGAGAGAGAGAGATAAAGAGAGAGACAATCTTATGCATGTTCCAATAACCGAGAGAGAGAGAGAGAATCGTACGCATATTTCAGTAACGGAGAAAGAGAGAGAGACAATCATGTGCAGATTCCAATAACGGAGAAAAAGAGATGGAGAGAGAGAGAGAGAGAGAGGGGGGAACCATACGCATGTTCCAATAACGGAGAAAGAGAGAGAGAGAGAGAATCTTATGCATGTTTCAATAACGGAAAAAGAGTGAGAGAGAGACAATAATGTGCTGGTTCCCATAACCGAGAAAGAGAGAGAGAGAGAGAGAGAGAGAGAGAGAGGAAACCATAAGCATGTTCCAATAACGGAGAAAGAGAGAGAGAGGTGGAAAATCATACGCATGTTCCAATAACGGAGAAAGAGATAGAGGGAGAGAGAAAGAGAGAGAGAGAGAGGAAACCATAAGCATGTTCCAATAACGGAGAAAGAGAGAGAGAGAGGGGGAAAATCATACGCATGTTCCAATAACGGAGAAAGAAAGAGAGAGAGAGAGAGAATCATACGCAGGTTCCAATAACGGAGAAAGAGAGAGAAAAAGAGAAAGACAATCTTATATATGTTTCAATAACGGAGAAAGAGAAAAGAGAGAGAGAGAAACGTACGCGTATTTCAATAACGGAAAGAGAGAGAGAGAGAGAGAGAGAGAGAGAGACAATCATGTGCAGGTTCCAATAACCGAGAGAGAGGGGCAATCTTACGCATGTTCCAATAACAGAGAAAGAGAGAAATAAAAAGAGAGAAACAATCGCATGCATGTTTTAATAACCGAGAAAGAGAGAGAGAGAGAGAGAGAGAGAGAGAGAGAGAGAGAGAGAGAGAGAATCATACGCATATTCCAATAACAGAGAAATAGATACAGAGAAAAAAAATTCAATCATAAGAATGTTTTAATAACGGAAAAAGTTTAACCAATATACGAATCTTGTAATCATAGAAATTGACAAAATAGGCAAATCTATTATTATTATTATTATTATTATTTCTGCTATGGACACACTACCTACCAAGTCTGCGGAAAGACCTAAGGCAGGTCGTGGTGTGTTGTTATGGCCACATTTCATGTTAATTTTTTTTTTTTTTTTTTTTTTTATCTCCGATGAAGTTGCTAGCGTTACATAGACAAAGTTCTCCTTAGTGTGTGTGCTGTACTTAATAAGACAATTTTCTGTATGTCTCTTAAGCTGGGGTTTCAGGGATTCTTTCAATGTGTTGTTTTGTTCCATTTTTTATAATTCAAGTGCACCTATTACCACTGGTATTATTCTTGTTTTCAATTTCCACATTTTTTCTATTTCAATTTCAGGTCTTTGTATTTTGATAGTTTTTCAAATTCCTTGGTTGCTATGTTACAATCCGCTGGACAAGCCATATCAATTAGTAGGCAAGTTTTTTTCTTTCTGGTTTTTGACAATAATGTCCGGCCTATTTGCTTCAATTTTTCTGTCTGTGTGGATGGTATAATCCCATAGAATGGTGACATCTTCTATTTCTGTAACCGGCGCTGGCCGATGTTCATACCAGTGTTTGCTTACACATTTTCCAAAGTGTTTGCACATTGTCCAGTGTAAGTATTGCCCCACTCTATCGTGACGATTTTTATATTCATTTGGGGCAAGTATAGAACATCCTGAGATTAGATGGTCTATTGTTTCTTGGTATTTGTCACAGAACCTGCATTTTGGATCCACATTATTATGTATGATATTTGCCTGAAAATTCCTAGTGAAAAGACTCTGGTCTTGCGCTGCAAGAATAAAGCCTTCAGTTTCAGACTTTAATCCAGATGCTCGTAACCATCGATGAGTATTAACTTTATCAACATTGGGTTTATTTGCACGTTCTGGATATTGGCCATGCAGAGGTTTGTCTTGCCAGCGTTGTTTCATCTGTTCAAGGGCTTTATCCTTGGCTTTTTTTTCATATCTTTTGCTGCAATAGTTGGTTCTTGGCTTCTGTTTTGATTTACTACAGAATCTACTAAATGTAAATGTTGTTTGTATTTACTGCCTTCTTTTATTATTGAATATTTTTTCTTTCTGTTTTCATGTTGTTTCACTAATTTTATCATCCAGTCATTTGTTGTTTCCATGTAAGTTAGTAAGCCAATAGTTGTTGTCTTGTATGACAATTCTAGCTGAATAAGACCTCTTCCACCTTCTTTACGGGTATGTATAGACGGTCTACATCAGCCTTTGGATGATGCATCTTATACTTAGAAAGAAGCTTTCTTGTTTTAGAATCCATTTGTCTGATGTCATTTAGAGTCCAGTTCAAGATGTTGAAACTATATTGGACCACTGGGATGGCAAGGTTATTAATTGCCATAATTCTGTTCTGAGAATTCAATTCAGTTTTTAATACCAGTCGTACCCTTCTATAGTACTCTTTACGCACTATTTTTTTCATTTTCTTATGGTGAATTCCTTCACTCTCATTTACACCTAGGTACTTATAAGCTTCTCCTTGTTCTAAATCTTTTATTGTTACAGCAGGGTCTAAACTAATAGAGGAAGTTTGTTGTAGCGATCCTCGTAAAACTGTAGCTTTAGCACATTTATCCAAATTGAATTTCATTCAATGTCTTCACTGAAGCATTTTACAGTTTGCAGAAGACCTTCCAGCTCATTGTCATTCCTAGCATACAATTTTAAGTCATCCATGTAAAATAGATGGTTTATTTTCTTTTGAGCTATTTTGTAACCGCATTCTGTCTTGTTAAGTTGGCTGGTTAATGCTATAAGTGATATGCAAAATAATAAAGGAGACAAAGAGTCACCTTGAAATATTCCTCTATTGATGTTTATTTCGCCAGACTTATAGGTTCCATTTTTATGATTGAGGTAAAGTGTAGTTTTCCATATCGACATACATTGTTTGATGAAATTGATGATAACGGGTGATACCTTTGTACATACTTAAAGACTTTAAGATCCAGGAATGTGGTACACTATCGAATGCTTTACGATAATCTATCCAGGCAATACTAAGATTTTTTTTTTTCCACGGAAGCAGTTTTCCAGGATCATCCTATTAATAAGTAATTGGTCTTTACATCCGTAGCAGCCTCGTTTGCACCCTTTTTGTTCAAGTGGTAGTATGTCATTTCTTTCCAAGAAGAAATATGTCTGTTTTGTTAAAATAGATGTTAACAGTTTGTATGTTGTTGGAAGACATGTAATTGGTCTATAGTTTTCGGAATATTTGTGTCACTATTTTTGGGTAGAAGAAAGGTAACTCCTTTGGTCATCCATGCAGGAATTTTAGTTGGATCGGTAACCATTTCTTGAAGTTCTTTATGAGTTTTTTTGTGCTGTATTTAAATAATATAGCCAGAAGTTAGAAATTTTATCAATTCCTGGAGATTTCCAGTTGTGTGCTTTTTTTCAGTGCACATTTAACATCTTCTTCTGTGATTCCTGCCCATGTCTGTTCTGGTTTATTTTTTCATTCGTTCTAACTCTTGCGCAATCCAATCTGCCTCTTCGTTGTGTTCTTTAGGGCAAGCCCATATTTTTCCCCCAGAACTGTATAACTTCTTCCATTTTAGGGGGACTGTCACTTCAATTCTTTTGTTTACCTATTTCCCTGTAAAATTTCTTTTTTGCATCGGTTTGAAAGATCTTGTTCTGTCTATAGAATCTTGATCTTTTCTCGTAGCGTCTTATTCTTTGAGCCTTCAGTTGTATTGTTTGCTTTATTTTTTTCTTTAGTTGATAGGACTTCATTTTCATTCCTGATATTGTATTTTCTTTCGACTCTTCTGCCTTTTCTAGTTCTTACATTTACTCCTCTTGCTAGTTCATCGAGTACTGATAATTCACTTCTAAGGTGTTCAATTTCTTTTCTTTTTTTCTTTTCCAAGGTGGATCTTCATGTCTGTGAGACTGCCTTTTTTTACTTTGATGTTCAGTTTATTTGTTGCTGCTATTGCTGATGCATATATTGCTTCATTGAGATTTATATGAGTGTCTTCTTCATCCAGAATCAATTTGAGTGCTGCATTATAGAGCTTAATAGTTTTGAGGTTATGCTTTGTTGGTTGTAATTTTGGGAGTTGTTCTCGTTCCTCCATTGCAATATTCTGTATCTGACTTATATGGCTCATGATTTCATCCTTGGCTTCTTGTATATTAATCTTGTTTTCTGTGAAATAATTCTGTTCGATGAATTTTGGACTCGTTTTATTACCGTCTTGTGACTGACTAAGATCATACCTTTCCAACATTTCTAAATTTTCAGCATTATCTTCACAGTGATTTTGTGTATTTCGGTTTTTTCATTATGACCTGAGGCTTGTGTGATGTTATTACTTTTTTTTTCCGATTCCGGTTCCTTTTCATGTTTTGTTGGTTCATCTATTCTTGTTGCAATTCTTTTATTTCATTAATTTCAGCCTCTGTCAATCGGTTATTTCGCATGATGTCCCTTCTTACATTGGCTAGTTATTTTTGTCTATGTACTTTCTAATTGTTTGCCCAACCTTCTCTCGCCAAATGTCATATGTTTGGCGAGTGATGTTTTCTGAGGTTTGAGTAACGCTTCATGGAATGCAGTCATAACAACTTTGTACTCCCTCACGAGACCATTTTTTTTTTCTTTCCTTAAATTTACGGTTATGGATCTAGCTGGAGAATTTACAGGACCATCATTAGGATTATCCTGGTTGTGGGGGACCTGAAGATTCATTCTTTGTGTAGGAGTTTGTTCCTATGGCAGATTTTTTTTCGACCTCAGGTAGGTTCCTCCTGAAGGACGGGCTCCCTGTTTATCCACTGGAAGAGCCATACTGGACGTTTTGTTTCTATTTTTAATTTTCATATTAATCCCACGAGTGACGCACGGGTCCAAAAGTCCACCCAAAGTTGCCCGGCACGTTGAGTAACGGTCTTTTACAGACAGGGTTCCGAAGCCTGGAGGGGATCGTTCGCGACCTCATAACGCAGTAGCCATTCACTCCTCGGCACGATTAACATTTGAGTTGCGGGTTGTTGTTCGGAGTTTTCCTTCTCCTAAATGGGTTGCCAAGCAACAATAGACAGAGACACGATTGGAAATCAAAGAGAATGACGCTGGTTAAAAAAAAAAAAAAAAAGTTTACATTCGTTTGTCTTTGCTGTGAAATTTAAAAAATAATTTATTGGCCCATCTGTAAATTCCACGATATTCCTTCTTAGAAAGATCGCATTTTCTTTTCATAAATTCATAAAATGTAATATGTAAATGTAAATTCCGTTATTTTTTAAAGTCGTTGAAAATAGCGTTGTTTAAAAAAAAAAAAAAAAAAAAAAAAAAAAGGTTTACATTCGTTTGTCTTTGCTGTGAAATTTAAAATTTATTATTATTATTATTATTATTATTATTATTATTATTATTATTATTATCTCTTTCTTTTACACGGTTATTATTTTCAGCTGGAGATCTGAAATTAGGATTTCTCTCCAACAAATCGTGTGACCTTTCGGTAAGCACCTTTGAAAGAATGTTCCCAGTGTTCATCAGCCAAGACATTAATAACTAATTAGTATAAAACCCAAAACCCAAATTATTAGTAAAATTGTTGACAAACAGAGAAATATAACATCAGCATCATCTTCTTCGTCATCTTCTTTCTACGTCTTCTTCTTCTTCTTTTCTTCTTCTTCTTCTTCATCTTGTTATTCTTCATATTCTTTTGCCTCTACTTCCAATTATTTTCCTTTCTTTTTCTTCTTCTTTTTCATCTTCTCTTCTTCATCTTTTTATGCTTAATATTTTCTTCTTCTTCTTTTTCTTCTTCTTCTGCGAAAATCTGCAAGAGAAAATATCTAATCTTAATCTGTTTACATTGTACGAAGCTGGAGGTCATCGAGATATTGTCAATTCAATTCCTACGCTTCTTGGAAAAAGAGAAACCCCTATTACGGTACAAGGATAAACTTGCTGATTTCTTTTTGTCTTTGAGAAAATGGCTTCTGATCGTGTCAAAGAGTGGGATACATCCTTAGCAATGTTACACCTTGAACATTTATTATATTAAAAGGTAAGCAAATTGGAAATTATTTCTGAATAAGACTAAAATTTGAGGTACAAATTACATCATTTCCTATAAATTATTATATTCGATTAATGCGTTTTCGATTAATGCGTATCTTTTGATGTATACATTAGCGTATCTTTTGATGTATACATTAGCGTATCTTTTAAAGTATACATTAGCCGCACTAATCGGGGGATTCCATCTTTGGGTGAAACCTTGCGAAAAAAATTGCGTACATAACTACTTCTTCTTCTTCTTCTTCTTCTTCTTCTTATTATTATTATTATTATTATTATTATAGTGTGTGATTACCAGAGGGCACTGTTAAGCACTTTATTACCATGTCCCCTGCGTGATCTTTGATTAAAATTGGCGCTGTAGGAGAATTATCTATGCAGATTGGAGACTTTTCTTTTAGAGATGGAGAGTGTTTTACAGATGTGTGCAATTCTACAGAAAGTAATCTTTTGTAGCTCTGAGATGGTAATGCGTGTCCAGGAGATTTATTCACATAATATTCGGTACTCATTGACCCTATCGCAACAGCGATAATTGTAGTTTCAAGTTTCCACTTTTTGTTACTTCGATTTGCGCGTCCATATGATTTGGCAGTTTTTTAAATTCCTATTTAGTGTCATTGGAATTCTGTCGACACGTCCTATCAATCAGCTGACAGGATCTTTTTTTTTTAATCTTTTGTCTATGTATTTCCACCAGGGTTTCTGTCTGTGAAGATTTGGTAATTCCACAGTATAATCACTCCATCAACATTCGTGATATCCTTCGGGTGTGTTTGTAGCTGGGACTTCAATTGCATAGCTCGAACAGACTTGCCAATGAATATATTGTCCTAAACTCTCAGTTCTAGTAACGAATATATTGCCCTAACCTGTCATGTATAATAATGTCTTCCTCGGTACGGACAGGGTACCCCGATACTAGGTGATCAAAAATTTCATCAAATTTATAGAATGAATGACAGGCGGGATTTGAGACATTGTAGGCATGAGTTGGAATACATTGGTCGTGTGGTGGCATAAAAAGGCCGTCTGTCTCCTACTTAAGGCCACTGCTACTAAGCCATTGATTGGTTTGGTGAACATCAAGATGCTTTCGGTTTTTTCACTACAAGGGTTTAGATATCAGTATTTCTTCAAGTGTCTTCATATAAAGAAGCTTTCATCAGTAACTTAATTTTCTTTGCTGCAGATGTGGGTGATTAATGATTTGATTCGTCTTGAATATCTGTTACATCTAAAGAGATTCGTATTTATTGGCTTTGTTTAATGATGGAACTAATCTTAGCACTTCAGTTCAACCCCCAGATACATATCTCTTGTCGTTTTAGGGGATTTTACTAGGATTCCGATCGATGTTTTAAAATATATTTCTAAGTAAATGAGGCCTTGTCCAGCATTTCTCCTAGGGTGGTATATTCTACGAACACCAGCTTAAGGATATTGCGAGGTTTAGTCATTAGCTTACGTATTTTCGAATCACTAACGCTCCATTTTATAACGCCAAAACTGTAGGTAACTGATGATTTAGAAACCTTTGTTAAAGTGCTGGATAAATAATAAGGTCAGAATTAATAAAATTTGCTTGAAAAGGAAAAAGATAAAAACAAAATTAAACAACAATCATGCAAGGAAGCAAATAATATATTTAAAGTAAATCAAAATTGATAAGACGGCAAAAGAATTCACAAAAAAAGAGTTGGTGTTTGTACACAAAAGAAAAGTCAACCAAGCGAAGACAATATGTCTGTTTAGTAGTTAAAGCAGATCTGGATTGAGTCATGTCAAAACGCAGGCCGTCCCATTTTATTGGCTATGAAAAATACCCCAGAATGCATTCTGTGTCTTTCTGACTATAACTGTTGCAATTATTCCCTTCCACATTCAGCCATGTTCCACAATTAAATTATTTTATCGATATATTATATATTATATTATTGTATTAAAAATAAAAAATAAGTATACATTCCCTGGTAATAATATATTGCTGGTAATATTTTTTTCGACAAAAATATATTGCTGGTAATATTTTTCATCGGAAATGTATTGCTGGTAATAATATATTGCTAGTAATATTTTTTTCTACAAAAACTTATTGCTGATAATATTTTTCCTCGGAAATGTATTGCTAGTAATAATGTATTTCAGGTAATATTTTTTCTACAGAAATGTATAGCTGGTAATAGCTTAACCTCGGAAATATATCGCTGATAATAATATATTGCTGGTAATATTTTTTTCTGAAAAATATATTGCTGGTAAGAGCTTTTCCTCGGAAATGTATTGGTGGTAATAATATATTGCTGGTAATAATATATTGCTGGTAATAATATATTGCTGGTAATAATGTATTGCTGGTAATATTTTTTCTTCGGAAATGTATTGCTGCCAATGATGTATTGCTGGTGATATTTTTTTCTACAAAAAATGTATTGCTAATAATAGCTTTTCCACGGAAATATATTGCTGGTAATAATTTATTGCGGCTATTCTGTGAATTTAAGTTCTGACTGAATTACCAAACACTCCACGATAACACTTTCCTTATATTTTCCTTCATATTTGAGTGTTGTATGCCAATTACCTTTTCAATATCTACGTATTTTAAGCTCTTGAGGTAGGTTCTTTATGCAGGTGCTGGTGTCTTGCACCATATTACTAGATTTGACAAATTTTCCTGCTTAAAACATTTTCTTGTCTGAGTCATCAAAGACAAATTCCATTTCGATATCATCACTGAAATCCTTTTGAACCTGTGGTAGTAGCTCATGTTAGGTTCCCAACAATGGGCAAATAGTTAACGCCCAAACTGGAGTCAAATCATTATGAACGTGTAAAAAAAAAGGTTTTAATAACAGCAATAAAGTTTTTGAAGAAAAAATATTACCAGCAATATATTATTACTAGCAATATATTATCACCAGCAATATATTTCCGTGGAAAAGCTATTATTAGCAATACATTTTTTGTAGAAAAAAATATCACCAGCAATACATCATTGGCAGCAATACATTTCCGAGGAAAAAATATTACCAGTAATACATTTTTGTAGAAAAAATATTATCAGTAATACATTATTACCAGCAATACATTTCCAGGAAAAACTATTACAAGCAATGCATTTTTGAATTAAAAAAAATACTAACTAATAAAAATATTGTTTGGCATTAAATAACACATTGAGGTTGATATGCTGTAAAACAAACAAATCAAACATATTTTCCTGCTTTAAACATTGCTTTGTTAGCGGTGTCTAGAGCAAATTCCATTATGATATCATCAGTGAAATTCTTTTCTATATCTTGTAGGGATTTCAGAGCGTTTTCATTTTTTGCATAGTGCCAGTGGTGATCATTTAGAAGAAATGATTAATGATATGTTTGCAGATTGTGTGGCACCTGTTTGAATCATTGATCGGAAAAGAACAAGTCAGAAGAAGAATGGTGAAAATGAATGCCCTTTGTATATCCCGCGGTATATGCATATATTATTTACTTAAACATCATCATTCGGAGTGCTTTTAAATAGAACCCGATAATTA
Organism: Acanthosepion pharaonis; assembly: GCA_903632075.3. Lineage (NCBI taxonomy): Eukaryota > Metazoa > Mollusca > Cephalopoda > Sepiida > Sepiidae > Acanthosepion > Acanthosepion pharaonis. The sequence goes on from CAHIKZ030001209.1 coordinate 88,562, forward strand.
ATTCAGGTTTATTTTTCTGTTAAGATGGAAATGCATGTGTATTAGATTAGGTACCTTCATGAGATTGCTAAAAAAAGAGCATAGTCTGATGAAAAATTCGCCAAACTTGACGAAAAGGAAATTTTATCGTCTAAATATTTATGTTATTATTAAGAGGAAAGATCAAAAAGCGCTGAAAGTGTTCCTTAAAAATAACTAGTTAAATAATTTGTTTACTTAAATCTAAATAATTTCAGTTCTCGCCCTCCGTAGTATAAATCATTCTCACGTATTCCGTCAATACATTATTCAACATCTGTAAAGAGATGCGAACACCTACTTTGTTTTATTTTCAAATTACATCTTTTCGTCGAAGCTTGTTTCAAAATATTTTAAATAAACATTATAATTTCTAACTCTCTTAAAATAACTTTTGAAAAAATTATAATTGATTTTTTAAAGAATTTCAAACTGAGATTTTCATTTTTTTTTCAAATGAAAAAAATGTTTGAAATTATTGATTATCTGTCAATTTTTCTGATTAAAAAAAGAAAGATTTTTAACGAAAATTTTTGACGTACTAGGAACGATTGAAAAATATAAAAAAATACTGTGAAAATACTTTGACCTTTTCTCTTAATAATAACCTAAACATTTAGACGATAAGGTTTTTTTCGTCAAGTTTGGCATCATTTTTCTCATACTGTGATAATTTTTTAGCAATCTCATGAAGGTACCTATATTAGATCATTTTTATTAGTTGATTTTCAGTGACAGTAAATTTTAAGCTACTGTCAACCTAGCGTAGTATGATACCCATTTGAGTGTGGTACGCCATATAGTTTTTTAATACCTACGTATTTTAATCTTTGTCACCATAGTGTAGTATGATATCTAGGAAGAGAAAGTTCTATATTTTTTATTTCATGTATAAATTCTATAATATGTTCGACTTTGTTTAGACTATTTAGTTAAATCAGTATCTCTTGGAAATAAGTTGGTTGTTTAAGTAAAATATTTTCGAAAGGACCAGACCCGAGCAAAATACATGCCATTATACCACTTATATTTCATCTCATTGGTCAGTCAAACTTTTTATAATTTTTTTAATTATTTCAACCCAAGCAATGGGGGAATGCCACTGGTACGGACGGGGTTCCACAGAGTGAAATTGAGAGAAAAGACTGAGTATAGTGTGACCGAGGAAAGGTTAAAAGGTGAACGGGGTTCAAGATGGAAGAATATAGCGATTGACTTTGCATTTAATTTTTTTTAATGTTCTAGTTATGAGAGAAGCGAGGTGGGAAGTGTGAGAATATAAACTGTTGGAGTAGAAGTGGCGGTTACATTTAAGTAATTCAAAAGTAAAAGGGTGGGACCTAGATGCCAATCTAGTAGCAGCGCTTAAACTCATTAAAATTGTTCGGTGTGAAACAACATTGATTGATGATGAAAAGGAAGATTTTATTATTTTCTCTATTGGTAGGGTGAGGTTTATATTTCATTGTGTTAGATGTTTTTTTTTTAATGATTTAAACATTTTTTTACAACCGTGATTATGGAGTAAAGGAATGTTATATCTAGATTATACATTTTTTTTATGAGTCTTATTTGTTTCTTTCGCAAATATTCTTGGGAAATGTATGAATCTTTGAATATACGCTCTTTTAGCGCTAGAGGGCGTCGTCAGTGATGTTCTGGAAATGGATCATTGGGCAGTTTCATACTGACCTCACCAAATCGACCCCCTCAGAGCTGATCAGACTCTGAAACACCCTCTAAAAAATGCTTGTAGACACTGACTTCTATAAATATACCCCGTTATCACACATTTGATTGGAGATTGACCAACAACCAATCACAACGGTGCGAATTCTATTTAAGCTGTTTACGGGTGATTTTTTTTTTCTATTTTTTTCGTTTTTTAGGACACCCCTTCATCGGATACTGAGAAGGTAATTATGTTTTCTGTTTTTACCCACTTCCCATCAAGTTTCATCAACTTCAATCTACTTCTGCCCCACCCAATATGAGATAATTAGTAAGACTTGTATAACTAAATTAATGTTTTTACCCCCCCCACAAAATATTCTGAATATCTAAAAAATCTTCTGGTTTAAATAACCTGTATATGTTTGATAAGACGTAAAAAAATGAATAAATCTTATATTTTCATTTATTTAACTTGTTTCTACAGTTAAATTAATATCTAAATATCAACACACACACATACCTATCTATTTACCTATATCTACCTATATCGACGTCCTGAGTATGACGATAAACTACATCCGCATCCTGGGTAAGACGATAAACTACGTCAAACACCAAGGCCTCTGATCAGGTGGTTTGGAGGATCGTGGAACCACTTCTGAATTACTGGTGCCCCCAATGCGACCCTGACCCGGGGTGGTAGCAACTGCCACAGTCCCAGCTATAGAGAAATATTTAACCCCCAATCAGGACTCAAAACACTATGAAAGTGTAAAAATAGGTTTTAATACTAGGAATACTTTGTAAAAAAATTATTAAAAGCAATAAATTTTTTAAGAAAAATTATTCCCAGCAATAAATGTTTGAAAAAAATTACCAACAATAAAAAATCTTGCCGGCATTAAATAACCTATTGAGGTTGATATGCTTTAAAACAAAATAAACCAAACCAATCTAAACCAAAGAATACATATTCTATTCACACGAATCTATCCTAAAAATGTTGTCGGCATTGAATAATCCATTGAGGTTCATATGCCGTAAAACAAAAGAAACCAAACCAATCTAAACTAAAGAATACATATAGTATTCATATGAATCTATCCCAAAAATTTTGTCGGCATTAAATAACCCATCGAGCTTGATATGCCGTTAAACAAAATAAACCAAACCAATAGAATCCAAAGAATACATATTCTATTCATAAGAATCTATCCTAAAAATGTCGCCATCAAATAACCCATTGAGGTTGACATGCGGTAAAACAGACCAAACCTAATCAAAGTATATATATATATATATATATATATATATATATATATATATATATATATGCATATGCATAGGCTCTCCTATGAGAATATGAATGTTGTTGTGAATTTCGCGGGGGTGGGGTTTAACTGGCAGAACTTATTACAGTGGAAAGTTGTGTGAAACAAGAGGGCATACCGGAAACAACATTATTTGCTTTGTATTTTGCTATGGTGTTTAAGATGGCCTGATTGATCTGATGGTGTATACATCCGTTATAGAACTTCCGGGAGGCTATTTGACATCAGGCGTCTAAGCGCAAACACAAAGGTCTTGATGAACCTGTTTCAGGATCTGCTTGATACTGAAGATTGTGATCTTTGTGACTTATACGGGTAGAAGTTCTTGGTGGATGCCTTTAAAAACAGGACTAACAATCAGTCTAAAGAAGATAGTTGTTACGTACCCGCCGGCCCTTGCGGAGCCCTATCGAGAACCCGACGTCTCCGTATATGGTCAGAGACTGAAAGTGGTCGGGAAGTTTGTGTACTTGGGCAGCACGCTAAGCATGACTGGATCCCTTGATGACGAGGAATGCTTGCGTATCTGTAAATCGAGTGACGTGTTTGGAGAACTGCAGACACGGATACGGATGTGCCGGGAGATCTCTATAGAGACAAAGATAAAAATCTTTCATGCATCTGTGTTATCTGCTCTTCTGCATGCCTGTGAATCTTGGAACCTATACAGAAAGCGCATAAAGCCGCTTGAACGCTTCCACCAACAATGCCAGGTGAATACTTGGTGCTCGCTAGCAAATTTACGTTAGTGACGTTGACGTATTTGAACATGCCCGGTGTCAAAGCATAGAATCGACAATTTTTCAGTCTCCGTTAAGATGGATCTGTATTTAGTGAGAATGGAGAACGAAGGAATGCACAAGCAACTCCTGTATCGCGGAATCGTTGGACGTTAGCGGTCGGTTCAAAAACCGAAAATGAGGTACAAAAATTGTGAGTGTGGTATTGATGTTCTGACGTGAAAGAGCAAGGCAGTGGATGGAAGAAAGTGGACGAGAGAGGTTCATACAGGAAAGAATTCGTTTAAGAAAGAACGTGTTGATCATGAAAAGCTGAAAAGAGATATTCTGGAAGGGGTAAATGAAGCGAAAGACGAAATGGGTAAAAAGGTTGGTTTTAAATGTGTTATATTGTCTTACCAAGTCTGTTTGACGCTAGTTGATGTGAAAATTCACGAGAGAACGCAGCAATGCTACCAGGGAGCGGATTGCGCGTTACTTGTAATACGTGAACTGCGTGTAGAAAAGTGTGGAAATATGCAGCAGGATTAAAACAAAAAAATGCTAAAAAATGTATGTCTTTAGCAGGACTTTAAAGCCCATGAGCTCTCTTATGGATATTCAAGAAATGACAAACCTCGAACACGAGTTTGCAGCCATCATCTGTCTATCTATCTCTCTATCTATCTATGTATCTACATTGAGTGCGATAGGTAAATTGTCGTCTTTTTTACATTTAATTCCTTCATCTTATCATTACCTATCTATACATCTATTTATCTACAGGGTGCGATGGATAAATTGTTGCCATTTTTTATACGTAATTTCTTCATCTTATCATCTCTCTATCTATGTATCTACATTGAGTGCGATAGGTAAGTTGTCGTCTTTTTTACATTTAATTATTCCCATGTGCCACATTTTTGAGATTTGAATTTCAAGGTCCTTGTATTTTGACAGCTTTTTGAATATCTTCAAAGATACATTGCAGTCAGCAGGGACTGCCATATCAATGAGGAGGCACCGTTTTTGTTTGTGGTCTTTAATAACAATATCTGGGCGGTTGGTTTTGATTGTTCTGTCAATGTGTATTGTGTAGTCCCAAAGAATTGCAACAGGTCCTATCTCCGTAACCGGGTCTAGGTTGTGTTCATACCAGTTTCTTTCAGTTTTCTTCCCCTAGATGTTGCTGATTTTCCAGTGCAGATATTGACCCACTCTGTCATGCCGGGTTTTATATTCAGTGGGTGCCAATATCGTGCAACCTGATACAAGATGATCAATCGTTTCTGGATATTTCTCATATAATCTGCATTTTGGGCTAACACAATATGTTAGTATATGTGCTTGATAATTCCTAGTTAGCAAGCATTGGTCCTGGGCAGCAAGGATAAAACCTTCAGTTTCAGCTTTCAACCCTGCACTACGTAGCCACTGATGGGTATGGGTTTTGTCTACGTCAGCTTGTTTGGTACACGCAAGGTATTGGCGATGAAACGGTTTATCTTGCCATCGCTTCTGTATCTGGCCGGTTGCATTCGTCTTTGCTGTCTTTTTTAAGTATTTTGCAGTTTCAGCCGGTGTATTGTGCTGTAGTTGGATGTCTACGCCCATTTGAAACTCCATTTTGAATTTGTTGGCTTCTTTCATTACGGAGTAAAGACGCTTACTACTTTCATGTTCCTTGACGCATACCATCATCCAGTCTTCTGTAGTTTCCAAATATCTTTGGAGGCCAATTGTTGTAGTTTTGTAGGACAGTTCTAGTTGAACTAATCCTCTGCCTCCTTCGGATCTGGGCACATACAGACGGTAGACATCAGCTTTGGGATGATGCATGCGATAGCAAGTGAGAAGCTTTCCCGTTTTGGCGTCCATTCGCTTAATTTCAGCTATGGTCCAGTTAAGGACATTAAAGCTGTATTGCACCACAGGGACAGCATATGTGTTTATGGCCGATATTCTGTTTTTGAGTTTAGCTCAGTATTTAGTACCAGACGTACACGCCTGTAGTACTCTTTTCTCATTTTTTCCTTCATTTGGGGGTGTTGTATGCCATCTCCTTCGCTAATTTTATGCCATCCCCTTCGCTAATTTTATTATTATTATTATTATTATTATTATTATTGTTTGTTTTAAGAAGCACAAGTATTAAACTTCTTTTAATTTTTTTATTATCTGGAGAAAGTAGCATTTATTTCAGTAAGGGAGATATACCGGGTCTTCCAAATCGTATAAGCACAATTTTCCAATTCTTATATTAAGATTTGAACCTTTATATCTTCGAATTAATTAAAGATATATCACTGGAAGTCTTCGAGGTTTTTATTACACTATTGGATTCGATTTTGAGCAATAGGAATGTATAATTACTTTCCAATCTTACAGAAGAATCCTGAGGAAATCCATCAGAAACGAAAATGACATATATATGCGTGCATGTGTGTGTATGCATGTGCGTATTGATGGCTGGATAATTATTGAAATACATTGATTTTCCATCGATCGTTTTAAGACATATATCGATGTAGAAAAATACATCTTAGTGATTTGATTATCTTTAATCGCGTTACCTACCTACCTACATACATAGTTTGGAAGAAACATATCAATCTGTGCATGTTATGAAGTAAATGAGGAATGTAAAACGTTATAATTCTCGGGTTGAATAATTGTTTTATCCTGTACTTGTTAATGTTTTTCTTGTTAATTTTTTCTTAATTTTTTTTCTTTCTGCTTTCAGGTGAGTGTATCGTTTCTTCAATTGTGCTTTTAATATCATCCTCAGATTGTTTCCGATATCGGATTTCAGGTAAGAATATTACCCAATTCATTTTGACATATTTGATTTTTTTAAATCTACGCTTAGATTCTAAAGCTGAAATAAAAGAAGAAAAAAAAAGTCGTTTTTCAAGCAGTCTGCGCATGCGTTCCTCTAATCTACATTTTCGTAGGGAAAAAGAGTCAAGTAATGCTAACCTCAATTTGTCTTGTAAATTCAGAGACTGTGTACGAATATTGATTGCAGTTGTTGATGACTCAGCTGATGATAAACACATTATCGATCTTGTATATAATATTGCAATGTACAAAAAAAAAGAAAAATAATATATATATAAAAGAATATTTTATGAAATAAATCGGATTGTAAATTTTTACAGGCGAAAATAGGAAACATGTTAGTTTGAAATTAAATATTTGCCTAATTCCATAAGTAACCACTCCTAACCTAACGACTTACTTACTTCACAATACCCGGATTTACAAGTTAAAGAAATTCAGTGAATATATTATTTAAAAAATCTAAGTAGTCCATATTCCACACTGCATGAAGAATTTCATAGTGATTGTTTCTTGTTTATTCAAAATGATTCAAATAATTTATATATATGTAATGTATCTGTGTATGTGTGTGTTTGTACAAGAAAGAGAGACAGAGAGAGAATTAATGTAAATATAAAGTTTATTATTTAACTAATTTTGTTACCTTCCCAATTGAAGAGCGTCATAGAGGACCATCCATCAATCACTCCATTCACTCATCAGGGTGCGTCATATATATATATATATATATATATATATATATATATATATATATATATGATTACTGACACCCTCTGATATATATATATATATATATAGATAGATATAGATATAGATATATTCCAGTAAAAAGTAAAAATTACCTTATGCAATGTTATAATAAATACATCGAGCTCTCTGTGGTTCCGTTTTCATAGTTAATAGCCACCGGGCTTATATACCAACGAATCGATTATATATATATATATATATATATATATATATATATATATATATATATATATATATATATATATATATATATATATATATATATATATATATATGTCATTTATATAGACTCTAATATTTAAGTAAATGCTCTGCTTATAATAAACAGTACTAACAACATTTAGCTGCCTGAACAACATTAAACAACGTTGTTAACCATCGCTCCTTCGTAGCTAACCTGGTATAGTACGTCAGTCTATATGACGGTTCCTTGTAGGATACAGGTTCGAATCCTGTCGGAGGATGCATATTTTCTATGAAATTTCTCGGACTTCCAGGCCAGTAAATGTTGTTAATACAGTTTATTATAAACAGAGCACTTACTTTAAATATTTGTGTCTATATAAATAACGTATAAGGATAGCATATTTTAACGTATAAAAATAAATATATTAATTAATATTATTGTCGTGCAATATAATAATATAATATTATTAACTGCAAGGATAGAAACTGTTGTCATAGAACTGAAGGTTAAATCTAGCAATTTCAATTGTAAAAAGATTAGAGTTAGTTTAATAGAGTTCTTAAATTCTTAAAGACATGGTACTAAAAAGCGATGTTAACCAGAACAATTACCATTAAAATATTTATATAATGACACAGGGAAGCTACATTACGGAAAAATAAAAATAAATTCAACCAGTTGGTATTGATCAGGTTTATTTTCAAATTCTCCAAAATTAATCAAAATAAATATCGTGAAAATTAATAATAAAATTGTGTTCATCGTTTGCAATAAATATTCTTCTGTATTTTATAAACATATATAAATGTATAAGAAATATTACAAAGAGTGTAAAATTAATATCCAAACAATCTGCCTCTGGTTGAAACAAACACATTACAGCCCGAAAAAGAGCACACATTCTTATTTGAAATAATATATAAATCTCAACACATTCTTATTTTTTTTGCATATTTTTTTATCTATTTCTTTGTTTTACTATCATCTATCAATCTCAACGGGTTATTTGTCTTTAATGACGACAAGATCGGTTTTTTATTGCTGCATTATATCTTTTTTTATCTATCTATCTATCTATCTATCTATCTATCTATCTGAGTATATATTGATTTGTCTTGTTTTTTTTTCAACCTCAATGGGATATTCAACCATAATCGGTTATTTAACGCCGACAAGATTATTATTGCTATCTAATATTATTTTATCGGGATATCATAATATCAAGATTATTATCTATCTATCTATCTATCTATCTATCTATCTATCTATCTATCTATCTATCTATCTATCTATCTATCTATCTATCTCAGTATAGTTAGGTTTGTCTTGTTTTGTTTTACGGCATATCAACCTCAATGGGTTATTTAATGCCGACAAGATTATTATTGCTGCTAATATTTTTTTTTATCTATCTATCTATCTAACTATCTATCTATCTATCTATCTGAGTATATATTGATTTGTCTTGTTTTGTTTTACGGGATATCAACCATAATCGGTTATTTAACGCCGACAAGATTATTATTGCTGCTAATATTATTTTATCTATCTATCTATCTTTCTATCTATCTATCTATCTATCTATCTATCTATCTATCTATCTATCTATCTATCTATCTCAGTATAGTTAGGTTTGTCTTGTTTTGTTTTACGGCATATCAACCTCATTGGGTTATTTAATGCCGACAAGATTATTATTTTTTTTTATCTATTTTTTTTTATTATCTATCTATCTATCTATCTATCTAATTTATTATTTTATTTATCAACCATAATCGGTTATTTATCTATCTATCTGATTATTTTTTTTGATTTGTCTTGTTTTGTTTTACAGTATAGTTAGGGGATTTGTTTTCAACCATAATGGGTTATTTAACGCCGACAAGATTATTATTGCTGCTAATATTTCTATTATCTATCTATATCTATCTATCTATATTGATCTTGTTTTGTTTTCGGGATATTATCGGTTATATTATCTATCTATCTATCTATCTATCTATCTATCTATCTATCTCAGTATAGTTAGGTTTGTCTTGTTTTGTTTTACGGCATATCAACCTCATTGGGTTATTTAATGCCGACAAGATTATTATTGCTGCACATATTTTTTTTTTATCTATCTATCTATCTATCTATCTATCTATCTATCTATCTATCTATCTATCTATCTGAGTATTTATTGATTTGTCTTGTTTTGTTTTACGGGATATCAACCATAATCGGTTATTTAACGCCGACAAGATTATTATTATCTATCTATCTATTATTTTGATCTATCTATCTATATCTATCTATCTATCTATCTATCTATCTCAGTATAGTTAGGTTTGTCTTGTTTTGTTTTACGGCATATCAACCTCATTGGGTTATTTAATGTCGACAAGATTATTATTGCTGCACATATTTTAATATCTATCTATCTATCTATCTATTCTATCTATCTATCTATCTATTTATCTATTTATCTTGTTTTGTTTTACGGGATATCTATCATAAGGATATAGTTTTGCTAATATTTTTGTTTTGTATTTTATCTATCTATATCAATCTATCTCAATGTTTTGTTATTTAATGCCGATAAGATTTTATTTTTTTTTTTTTTTTTTTTGCTAATCACAGGATATTTTCAACCTCAATGTGTTATTTAATAAAAAATGTATCGCTTCAAAAATGGATTTCTGGTAGTATTTTTTTTCACAAATAACATTGCTGGTAATATTTTTTTTCAAGAAATATATTGCTCTTAATATTTTTTCAAAAATGTATTGCTGGCAATAATGTATTGCTGGTAATATTTTTTTTCAAAAATTTATTACTGGTAATTTTTTGGAAAAACGCATTGCTCGTATTAAAACCTATTATACCCTTTTATAGTGTTTTGACCCCATTTTGGCGATTACCTATTTGCCCATATTTGGGAACCTGGAAGGTAATCCTACACCGGGTCAGGGTGGATCTGGGAACAGCAACAATTAAGAGTTGGTTTCACGTTCCTCAAAACATCCTCATCAGTGGCCTTGGTGTTGGATGTAGTTAATCGTCTTACCCAGGGTGCGGATGTAGTCGATTGTTTAAGCAGGAGGCAGATATATTTTATCCTCTTACCCAGGACGCGGAGGTAGCATATCGTCTTAGCGTGGGCGGAATTATTTATTCGGTAACCAGTTTGTTTAGTGAACATCTCCTCTGATCTGTAACCCGAGAAAAAACTTTGTTTTTATACTAAATTTCACCCAATAAAAAGTGGCAAGCAAGGTAGAGTTAATTAAAAATGGTACCGGTGGAAAGGTTGTGAATTGAATGATGACTTAATAAAATATTATTTCCAAAACGGGGAAAGATAACAAATGACAATTGATTTACAGATTATGTTCCATAAAATGAAGGTTCTTAGGGAATATCTGAGTGAAACTTTTCCATTACACTTGGAACATGAAGACAATAAAAGGGATTTGACTCTTTACTAATGACAAGTCGAGTCCTCGCTGTAAAAGAAATGAATTAGTACTGCTAGATCTATATTATGGAGCTCATCAGAACACTTGTTCTGGAAATACCAAGTAATAAAATGCATATAATATTGCGTCGCTGAAGTGAAAAAAGCCTGAAGTGTTGATAATGAAACGACCTAAAGAGTTGGAACCCTATCAGATCTGCAAAGTGAGGATTGGTAGCTCCAGCCCAGGTAGAATAACTATGATCTATTTTTAATCTAAACTGCTCTTGTAAAAATAAAGCATGGTGGAAGTAAAGTTTATCATGCTGTCATATAATATGCTTTACTATTTGAGTTTGATGCATCTTTAGCGGTCAGCTTTTATATATGAATTCCACCTGAGATTTACAATAAACTTGAAATCATTCAAAGTAGGAAATTTCTTTCAGAGTGGGCAGTTCATTTTGACTAAAGAAAGTTCAGTATTTGATTGGTTGTCTATGATGTAACTATACTAGCTTGACACTTGTGGTTATTATAATCGTGTGGATGATAGATCTGGATATATTGCTAGAATTTTCTGAAATTCTGAGACGATATAATACGTTCATTATTAATAACATGCAATATATGTTTGTCGTTAGATATTATATTAATCCAGGGTATGACAACAAGCTACATCCACGTCCTGGGTAAGACGATTAACTACATCCGCGTCCTGGGTAAGACGAAAAACTACATCCGCGTCCTGGGTGTAACGACAATCTACAATCGCATCTTCGGTAAGACGATTAACTTCAACCGCGTCATGGGTAAGACGATAAGCTATATTCGCATCCTGGGTATGACGACAACCTACATCCGCGTCCTGGTTAAACGATTAACTACATCCGCGTCCTGGGTAAGACGATAAACTACATCCGCGTCCCGGGTATGACCACAATCTACATCCGCGTCCTGAATAAGACTATTAACTACATTTGCATCCTGGGTAAGACGATAAACTACATCCAACAGCAAGACCTTTGATCAGATTTTGAGGAGTGTGGAACCACCTCTTAATTGCTTGTGTTCCCAGGACCACCCTGAGCCGGGGTTGCAGAACCTGTCAACGTCCCATGCATGGGCAAATATTGGTGTCAAAACACTATGAAAATATAAAAATAGGTTTTAATTCCAGAAATTCTCTGTAAAAAATATTACCAGAAATAAATGTTTTGAAGAAAAATATTACCAGTAATACATTTCTGAAAAAATAATTTATTCTCAGCTATACATTTTTGAAAAAAAATATTACCAGCAATAAAATTCATGTCGGCATTAAATAACCCATTGAGGTTGATATGCAGTAAAACAAGACAAAACAAACCTGAGATGAGATATTATGTGCAGTATTTACATTGGTCGGACTATTATCCTCATCTTTGTCGCCATATTTGTCACAAAGTTTCAGGTGGTTGGAATTTCGAACTGAACCCTTTATTTCGATCACTGGGGTAGACTGTTCTAGTTCCACGTGCCATGTTTGATGGATGTCAGTTATCAGTTATCTGCTGCTAATTTTCCCTCAAAGTTCTCTACTGCCTTAAACAGGTATTGAACTCACATTCTTTGGGTCTGTCATTGGATCTAACCAACGGCTTTTTCCACATCTGGGTATGAACTTCTGGGTATTATAAACCTAATGTTTTCAGCAACCATTTTTTGAACCAGTGCTCATATTGCAATTTTGCTGTTATCATTGTATGTTTTTACCAGAGTTCATATTGCAACTTTGTTATCATTGCTTTTCTCTGGCTTATTACTGGTTCCCATATTGTATTTATTTCTATGCTTGGTCGGCTCAGGAGATTTTTGTGGCGTAGCATATGTGCTGATTCCTTAAGTTTTCGAATTTTCCAATGGTGTTCCCTGTCTATGATCTCAACATGATCCCACAGGGGACGGTGATCTCCCTTCTCTCTCCATATGTGGTCAGCAACGCCTGATTTTTCTACTTCCCCTCGCGTTACAGCTTTCTGGTGTTCTTGAGGCCTTACCTTGAGGGGGCGGCCTGTCTCCCCTTTATATTCCTTTCTGCAGCTGCACAGGATAGCGTACACACAGTCTTTAGTCATGTTCTCCTCTGCGGAGGGTCTCACTCGAGAGAGATATCTGCGAAGTGTTGACACGCCTTTGAAGGTTGTGCTGATGGTATATGGACCGCAGATCCTTTGTATTCTCTCTGAAAACCCTTTCACATAAGGCAGGCAATGTTGTTGTCCTCCTCCTCCTCTTGTACCCGCCTATCCCAGTTTTGGGGGGCTGCTGCCATGTACCCAGGGTAGTTGTTACGTTGTAGGGTACTACTTATACTGACCAATTCCTTATCTAACGTTTCTGGGTCGCCACTTATGACTTTTGCTCGGTGTTGTAAGCAACGGACGATCCCTTTCTTTACGCTGTATGGATGGTGGGAGTTGAAATTGAGGTACTGTCCGGTGAATGTTGGTTTACGGTATACGGATGTCTTGAACCCATGCTCTGTTCGAGACATTAGCACATCCAGAAATGGGAATGTGTTGTTACTCTCTTTCTCCATTGTGAACTGTATCAAAGGTCTTATTGAGTTCACATGGTCCAGTAGAACCTGAACATCTTCCTGGTGTGGCCAGAGTATGAAGGTGTCATCTACGTACCTTAACCATATAGTTGGATTTTGAGATATAGATTCTAATGCCATTTCTTCAAAGTATTCCATGTATATATTCGCCATTGCTGGTGATAATGGCGAGCCCATTGCTAAGCCCTCATCCTGTCGATATATGTGTGATCCCATTCCGAAGTGTGTTGTTTGTGTACAGAAAGTCAACATCTCCATCAGATTATCTATTGGAATACTGGTCCGTTCTTCTAGGGAAGAGTCAGAGGTCAATCTGTCTTTGACTACTGAGAGTGCCTCCTCAGTGGGTACCTTGGTGAACAAACTCACCGCGTCCAAGCTCACCATCTGGTTGGATAGGATGGGAGAATCTTTGATTATTTCCACGAAGTGGGCGGAGTTTCGGACATGAAGGAGACATTCCGATCAATGGGTCAATTATATCTACAAGGAAGCGACACAGAGGGTGGCACACAGAGCCTTGGCAACTAACTGTTCTGATGAACTTTTCTTGTATGATACATAATCTTTATATCTTTAAGCGCAGTACTCGATTGGCGGCAGGTCATTATCCAGTTGAAATAGCTAGATATGTATAAGTTCTATTCTATCAATTTCTAGGTATTATGCGCACTTGTTACATTATTCGGACTATTATCCTCATCTTTATTGCCATATTGGTTTATGTTTCGGCCTTTCAGTATCTGTCTATATGTCTGAGATGAGGTATTATGTACACTATTTACATTATTCGGACTATTCTCTCGCCTTTTTCGCCATATTTATCACAACGTTTCGCTCATTCAGTATCTGTCTATATTTCTAAGATGAGGTATTATGTATACTATTTACATTATTCGGACTACTGTCCTCGTCATTGCTGCCATATTTATTACAACGTTTCGGCTGTTGTACGCTCCGGTCTTCTTTAGGTAGTTGGAATGTCGAACTGAACCCTTTATTTTGCTCGCTGGGGTTGACAGTTCTAATTCCATTTATCATCTTGAATGGATGTCAGTTATCAGTTATCTACTGTCAATTGCCATCACCAAGTTCTCCACTGCCATAACTGGGTATTGAAGTCACACTATTTGGGTCCGGTCACTGGATCTAACTAACGACTTTATCCACTGTCCCATGTGTCCTTGAGTTAGAAGGCCGGTGACAACAACAGCCGAAACGTTAGTTTGCGACACTATAGTATGCAATAATGATTAAAAAACACCATATAGGAATCGGAGAATTTGAAGGTGTAAAAACACTAAAGTGCACACCTGAATTGAAAATATTGAGAGGAAAAAATAAGGTAAATCTTTTTTCTCATGACCGATAAGGCAGAATGGAATGCAAAATATGGCTGCTTGTAAGGTAAAATGCAATTGAAATTGTTTTTATTCGAAAAGTCGATAATGTAAATAATCCGAAATATGGTTTCGTAATCATACAAAACTTGACAAAGATTTTAATCTGACGACAATATAGACAATTCTTTGACGTTAAGGACATGGAAAATAATTTATAAACACAAAGTTTGTTATCGGAAAATATTGTTTTGGAATTAATAAAGTATCGTAGGGCGACAGCCGACAGGAATGATAAACAATGCTTGTTGTCGTAGAATATATTGGTTTGAATAAGTGACTTCTTTGTTTGATGGTCAGTGTCATTTCTTCCAAATTGGAGGAAATAAGTAATTGATATGAATATTTATGGGTCCTGAGGTGCGGTGGGAATCTTGGCGAAATACATATAAACAGATCGCTTAAGCGAACAAGCAGTTCGAGCGAGAGACGGCAAGAGACGCAGACGAGACCTGACGAGAGAACAGCAGACGAAAGAGCTGCTGAAACCCACATGCCGAGAGAATTCACGACTGACCTCTTTCTTTGTTGACAGAACTGTATCTCCTATTAATTCCCCTCACCAAGTTTTCCACCACCTTAACCAGATATTGAACTCACACTCTTTGGGTCCTGTCACTGGATCTAACTAATGCATTTATCCACTGTGCAATGTGTTCTTGAGAAATTCAAAGGAGATAACTGATAGCTAACATACATTAGACGTGACACGTGGAACTAGAACAGTCTACCCCAGTGAGCGAAATAAAGGGTTCAGTTCGACATTCCAACCAACAGAAGAAGGCCGTACATAATACCTCATCTCAGTAATATAGACAGATATTGAAGGGCAGAAACGTTGTAATAAATATGGCGACAAAGATAAGGACATTAGTCCGAATAATGTAAATAGTATACATAATACCTCATCTCAGAAATATAAACAGATACTGAAGGGCTGAAACATTGTGATGAATATGGCAACAAAGAAGATGACTATAGCCCGAATAATGTAAATAGTGTACATAATACCTCATCTCAGAAATATAGACAGATGCTGAAGGCCCGAAACGTTGTAATAAATATGGCGACAAATATGAGAACGATAATCCGAATAATGTAAATAGTATATATTATACCTCATCTCAGAAATATTGACTGATACTGAAGGGCCGAAACGTTGTGATAAATATGGCAACAAAGATGAAGACAATAGTCCGAATAATGTAAATAGTGTACATAATACCTCATCTCAGAAATATAGACTCATACGGAAGTTATCGTCACGCCATTACATTTGAGATTATCGATAAATTTTCATTTAAATGTACAATTATTTTCTTATACATGAAGTATTGAAATAAGCAGTAAATAATGTTTTCAAAGATAAAATAAAGAAATAAAAATCATTATCATTTACGGTTGAAGTTATTCGTGACATCCATTTTAGGAACGTCTGTGTTGATCGATGCTCCACGGCATGAAGAGAGCATTTGAATGATCGATGAAAAAAGGTTATTGCTTGAGGCTTATAAATAATTGACAGCCCGCCATGTAACATTCTGTACAAAAAGAAGCATTGAAAATCATTTGCGCCATCTTGGTTAGAGTAATAGTTTTCATATGGGACTTTCACATGAAAGGCTGGGACGTTGAAAATAATCACACACTCTTTTGAATTATGTCCCGGCGAGAAAGGGAATATTATGGCGCTTCTGCGCTTCAATAGAAGCAGTACCTTATTTTTGGTCTGAACTGACTCTTGCAATCATAGAGTATGTTATAAGGAATCTGTTACTACCCGAAGACTGGCATGTACCCGCCTGTTTCTCAGCAGGTTTATTGATGGGTTGTGTTGCCGTCTTGCTCAACTGAAAGCAGTTTCACAAAAAGTAACAATTTTGGTAGTTTGGTGTGTGTGTGTGTGTGTGTGTGTGTGTGTGTAATAACAATAATATGGGATGCTCAAATTTTAAAACCATCCTTTTTAAAATGCCGCTTGAGTATGTTAAAACATTGTATATGTGTTTGGTTGATTAATCTAGACATGTGTGTGTGTGTGTGGGTGTGTGTGTGTGTGTGTGTGTGTGAGAGAGAGAGAGAGAGAGAGAGAGAGAGAGAGAGAGAGGTTTCTTGAATCATCCAGACATATTAAGCCTATTTCTTTTATTTTACACCTATCAGGTTCACGGATCAATTTGTCAATGATGTTATCAAACTGTTTTAAAATGCCTCTAATAACAATGAAATGGGATGATCAAATTGTAAAATTATTGTTTTTAAAATGCAGCTTGAGTATTTAAAACATTGTGTATATGTTTGGTCGATTAATCTAGACATATCTATCTATTTATATGTATATGTATATGTGTGTGTGTGTGTGTGTGTGTGTGAGTGAGGTTTGTTGAATCATCCAGACATATTATATCTATTTCTTTTATTTTATTCCTCTCAGGTTCACAGATCAATTTGTCAGAGATGTTATCAAACTGTTTTAAAATGCCCCTAATAACAATATGGCTTGCTCAAATTGTAAAATTATTCTTTTTAAAATCCAGCTTGAGTATTTTAAAACATTGATATTTAAAAAGGACAAAGTAAGTTACCTCCCTTACATATTAATAACAGTTCATTTTTAAATTGACTATGACGGGACGCGTTTCATTCGCATTTACAAAAAGCATTCACTACTATCAATTACATTATTTTTTTTCTTATTTTAGCAATAATTGACCCCTGAAGATGATCTTGAATAAGATTCTTTTCATTTTCTTTTTCGTTCAAAATAATCAAAAATTTTAGGAATACGTTTTGAAAGCGTCGCCCATGTGACGACAATGTGACCTTGTTAAACGGAAAGCTGATCATTTTAAGAATTTTCAGGTATCTGTTTTGGATAAAACTTGTTTTTTATGTCCATCGTCTTTGTCAAATTGAACTGAATTGTATTTTAATGAATATTGTCTTGAAGAAGGTTTATTAAACCGAAATGTCAGACGTCGACATTTCATTCATTTTAAACAACATAATTGCATTTAAGGATTTTGGGGTTTTTTTCCAAATTTTTCTTCATTCTGTCGGATCTATATCCATTTAGATTTTTACATATATATATATATATATATATATATATATATATATATATATATATATATATATATATATCCTCAGGTGGCCTGAGGATTGCATCAAGCATGAAAGAGACTGTCGCTTCTAAGTGTTGACTTCTATGTTCACTTTTATATTTACACACGCTCTATCTCTGATATTCAGCACTTTATCACATAAATATAGCCCATGTTAAGACTATATTTCATATATATATATATATATATATATATATATATATATATATATATATATATATATCGGATGTCTCCGCCTCTAATAGCATCTCCGACTCACCACTAAAGTCACTGTCCATTGATCTGTTGTTCTTTCAACACTGCTCTAAGTCTGTGAATGTTGGACCTACGTGGAGGACCAACGAACCGATTTCAAGCGTGTTCTTGTCTCTTGCAACATTAACCCAACAACATTAGACAATTTCCCGAGAGATCGGATCGGCTGGCGTTCTGTCTGCGTCACCGGAGTGACGCACTTCGAGGAGGAGAGACAAAAAATTTTCGAGGGTAGACGACGCCAGGGTTGTCTGCAACTTGACAATTCCGCACCGGGCATGTTTCCCTGTCACCTGTGCCGAGAACTTGTCGTTCGTGGATCGAGCTATGTCATTTGGCACAACACAGAAAACGGGCGGAGATGGAAGGACAGCGTCATTGTTAGCAATGATTGCACACACATACACACACACACACACACGCAAGTGTGTTAGGCATCTGTCAGTGTTAGCAGATTACCGGGTTCCCTAGAGTTAGCAACTAACCCGATTACATATGTCCTGCTCAGATACGCTTATGTTTCTTAGGTACCCAGCGATCCCACTTGTGTTTCCATCATTCCGTAAATATTGTACCATCGTTTTGTTTACCCACAAAAGGGAAAAACGAACTCTATTCCTAAACCCGCCAATTTACATATTTATATCTAAAATCCATCAGGGTAGGTCCACGGAATCAATCAACCATTCCGTATTCATTCCATATTTCAATTGTAAGTAGTAAGTGGTATTCTTTTTTCTTCCTGAAATTGCTATTTGTGTGACACACTTCCTGATGAATGATTTCCAGAACACTACTAGAGAGGGAATTAGGTCTCAAAATTATACAGTTGAAACTGCTAGATGCAATTGTATGTTCTAGACTATATAATCTTTCTGTCGCACTTCTATCTTCTGGATTTAACTTACGGTTTCCTGATTTTTCATGCTAATTGTTCTGACAAAATTCCATCTACGCTCCTAGATTTTATGAACTTAAGCGCAGTACTAGATTGGCAGTTAGGTCTCACCATTTTACACTTCCAGGCTAACAGTTTCTTCTCTCGTACATTTCGCTTGAGGAACTATTTCCTGGTTTATTCCTTAGAAGTTAATTTGATCTTCAACAAGTTAAATAATTATAATAACAAGTTATAATAACAAGTTATAATGCCAGTCATTATCTTCTGCATTCTTAACTCCTCTTCATTTATTTTTTTCTTTCTTTAATAATGTTTTTTCTTTTTCTCATATTTTTACACTAAGTCACCTCTTACGTCTTGGTGGATTTATTGCCTAACTTGGGGTGAACTGATCAAGAAGAAAAAAACTGCAATATTCATTTTACTACATCACTCATAATTAAATAATCTCCTTCCTTGAGTGGTTCTTGAGACTTATATCTGTCCCCGAAATAGGAGCTAAAGCTTTCTTTTATATTTAGAAAAACAATTCTTTGTAGTCCCTCTCTGAGCTGTTAATTTCTCTTATCATATAACAATGGAATTACCAACTTTTGTCAAATATGTCTGCATAGAAGAAGAAATTCCAGCAGAGAATCTATTACCGTGGGACTTTACTGCCATTGTCTCACCTTGCTGAGCCATGGCAAGTAATTTCCGGGTTCAAATAGTGAAGTGATCATGGACGCACATATCTCTAATTTAACATCGCAGTCCTGGCGACATGAGGACAATTCAACATGCCTCGTGCAAGCTTAGTTAAAACGCGTCCATATCTGTTCTCTTAAACTCAAGCCGTATTTTACAGTTAATCGATATTTGTTATATACCCAGCGAGAAAACCTGATGACCCTCTGCACTTCGATGTAGATGAAGTGTGTGGCTAGAATCTCAATACAAAAGCAAATAAGACCAATCACATTGGTGATTAACTTGAGCAGGCAACGGCCAGATAACTAGGGATGATGACTCGATAATATCACCGTGGAGAAATCAACAACAAATAATTCAACTGTCTCTCGTGATAACAATGTATCTAATATAGGCAATAGAAAAGAAATTGTTGCAGTTATACTCCCGAAATAAGCACACGTAATATCATCATCATCCTTTCTTCTTCTTCTTCTTCTTCTTCTTCTTCTTCTTCTTCTTCTATGTGCCGTGTCCCTTCGGCACGTTGACGATCATGGTTTACACAACCTTTTTATCGACATCGCCAAATATTCACATGGAAAACATTCGCATCGACCACCTGTATAATAAATATTCAAATGCACTTTTCTGCCTTGATAAATTGAGGTGGATATATATATATATATATATATATATATATATATATATATATATATATATATATATACACATGCATATACACACACATACACACATATATATATATATATATTAAGACATATTTTATGTTTATACATTCTTTTATAGATACAGACATTTAAGTAAATGTTTATACATTCTTTTTATAGATACAAACATTTAAGTAAATGCTCTGTTTTATAATAAGCAGTATTAAACAACATTTACCGGCCTGAATGTCCGAGAAATTTGTTTACATTTGATACGCCATGAGCAGATATGAATGTACGTGAGAGATTCATGTAAAATTAAAGTTTAAAGACAGTAAAATCGACCTTGCTAACCGAACGCTATATATATATATTTAAATTATACGGACACACACACACACACACACACATATATATATATATATATATATATATATATATATATATATATAAAATTGACAACAAATTTTATATTAAATAATAATTATACTGAGGTCACTTCTTAATTTTTTCTGGGGCTGGCGGAACGTGACTGAAGTTGAGGTCAAGACATCACAGACACTTCTTTGGATTTTGCTGAGAATCTCAAGACACATAGCAGTAGAACTTTTATTAAAAGAACTTAAAATTTAATAGTTTGATCCATTCGTCTTCTTCTTCTTCTTTTTCTTCTTCTTTTCTTCTTCTTCGTCTATGTGTCGTGTTCCTTAATGAAAGCTAATGGCTCCAACGGCTAGCGGGCCCGGTTACTAACCGTCGTATATCTACATATCAGAGCTTGGCTTTGATACCCTACGATTGCATGGAATCTTTTATCGAACTTTGAACAGTTTGTATTTAATCTTAGCATATCCAACCGCTGCCTTCACCAGAAAAGCCTTGTGAGGAGCCGGCTTAGTCGGTAAGAATCCGACCATGCGGCAAATATTTTATATTGGAGATGCTATCTCCGAAAAGACACGAGAATGGCGGAAATATACGCAGCGACGATGTAGGCCATTGATGAGAACATATCATGATGCACAGCAGACAAAAGGAATCGCTTAGTTTAGCAAATAATACAGAAAAGAAAATCTGATTTTTTTTTTTCTGAAATCGAATCATCTGCTAAACAGATGGTGATGGTAACAAGATAATCGCGCCATTTTTTCCATGAAATTAGACTTTCGGGGCGTCCATTCTGATCGCTCATGGCGCAGGTGACTGTCTGGATAAAATTCAATAGTTCTTGCTAAAATATTAAAACCCCCCCGCAAACTTGTTCCGGAACATGAGACATGATAAAACACACGGTACAGTTCTACGATAAAAAAAGCGAAATATACATTCATTCATGTACGCTTAGGGAAAGTAAACAGCTATTAATGTAAGGGGAAATCGCACAATATTGTTATATATTATATATATATATATATATATATATATATATATATATATATATATATATATTTATGAAAAAGGACAAAGGCCGAGAATTATTTTAAGAAATTTTATGTTTAACATTCTTTTTATAGATACAAATATTTAACTAAATGCTCTGTTTATAATAAACATTATTGAACAACATTTACCGACCTGAATGCCCGAGAAATTTTCGTTGACAATATGCGTCCTCTGGCAGGAATCGAACTTGTATTCTATAAGGAACCGTCATATAGCCTGACGTGCTGTACCGATTTAGAGGAGTTTTTCGGTTAGCAAGTACGATTTCACTGCTTTTAAACTACAATTCTCCATTATTTTCTCTCGTAGATTCATATATGCTCGATGCGTATCCAAATGTAAACAAATGACGTCATGCATTACGAAATGGACAAAGTCCGACAATTATTTTAAGCCATTTTTTGTTTAATATTGTATCTATAAAAAGATCGTATAAACATAAGAAATATATATAAAAATAAGAACGTATAAACATAAAATGTATATATATATATATATATATATATATATATATATATATATATATATACAGATAAATAGATAAGTTTCTTATTTTTTTGTCCTTTATCTATTTTTTCTTGTGTTCCAAGCAAAAGAAAAAAGTAAAACACTCAATAATATTAACTACGAACACTGCCACAACGTGCAAACCCTGTTCGGAAAATGAAACATCGTTATAAATCTAGACACATACACACAAACGTACACTCAATTACAAAGAAAAATAAAACTATCCTTGATAATGGCTAAAAGTATAAGCGAAAGCGTTCGGAATTACAGAACAGAAAATTAAATAGTTTAATCGCATTACCTTGTCTGTCGTCTTTAATGAAGCATGTATAAATGAAGGTTTGCTACCTGAATATAAAATTATATATATATATATATATATATATATATATATATATATATATATATATGAAAAATAAGCAAAATAATATTATCATTAATTCAAATTTAAGTAGATAACATTTTATATCGGACACAGTGAAAAGGAAGACTCTTATGTTTGGAGGATTTTGTAATAAAAGTAAAGCAGCCAATATTAAATAAAATGTATTTTTCTTTTATACACGACCGTTTATTGAAATGTGTTTGATATGAGAAAACATACAGATAAAAATTTCTGTTTTAACTGTTTATCTGACGTCGTCATCGTGAGTAAGTGAAAATTGATTCCATCAGGCGTGAGAACATCGGAATTAAGAAAAAACAACTAAAACAGTTGCGTAACTCCATACAGAATCATCCTTGAAAACTAATGAAACAATATTCGAAAGTACACGGAACAGTATATTATAAAATATAAAGAAGGATGAATTTTTGCAAACTCAACAATAACTCTAAAAAACTTATTCGGAAATTTGAATGATTTAATAAAAATATTTATTGAACTTGTCTATATTATTTAACAAAACAAGTTTGATATAATTCCTCCGGTCGAAATGTATCCTTCAATATCTACGAAGCCTCCATTACTGAAATTCAACTTACTATTAGGAAGATAGTTTGTGAAATTAAAACGATTATTATAAAAAAATAAAGAGACATAAACATGCTTGAATGAAGATATGATATATATATATATATATATATATATATATATATATATATATATATATATATATATATATATATATGTTTATATATATATATATATATATATATATATATATATATATATATATATATATATATGTGTGTGTGTGTGTGTGTGTAGTTACGCAGCAAATTCTCTTTTCGACATGTCTGATTGAATAAATGACATATCTGCTAATTTTTAATAATATCCGTTCATACTCACGAATAACCTTCCGTATATTGACGTTAAAGGATGAGAGAAATGTGCTATAGTTCTTTAAATTTCTTTTATTTTCATTTCTCTAGTACTTTCGATCTTCTCTCAAGATGATCTTCAGGGGTGTATGTGGTACAAATCTATATGCTGTTCATTAGTATATGTATTTATATAAAGATGTGCGTTGTTTTTCCAATACCATAGTTTTTTTCAACTATGAATACTGTATAAGTGTTCTGAAATGCCTGTAAAGAAACAGTTTTTTTCAAGCTTTAATGCGCGCGTGACCATGAAATTATAACAGAAGAAATTGTTCCATAATGATTAATTTTTTCAGGTTCTAATGAACGCCCGACGAATTGCCAACCGTTTTGTATTTTCAAAAAATTTCTTATTAACGATTTATATGCTCCCACCTGCAGGATTCGAACCTGCATCCACCTGGGTACAAGAAACTGAGTAATAAAAAAAAAAAAAAAAATGAGGAAAATATTAGGAATCTTAACCATAAATAATAACTTTGCATTTAATTTAGGAATAAATACACAAAATATATTTCATAAAAAAAAATAACAAAACATAAATGAATAAATGATCAACATTTACAGTAATTCAAACTGACATGTGAAGTCTGGATTTTGGAAAATTCTCTGACCTGAGACGTATCAAGGCGAAAAAAGAGGACAATGAAAATCGAATAGCGAAAAACAATGTATGAGCATGATCACAATCTTATCGAGAAAAAAAAAAAAAACTTTGATGATAGCTGAATGCGCACAAAACACATTGACGTATTCTAACCAAACTCTGCCTGGAAACAAGGGAGATGCATCCAGAAGAAAAAAAAAATGAAGACTAAAATCTTTCTGCTTGTTTCGTTCTAAAACTTGCACATAACACACACACACACACACACACACACACACACACACACATATATATATATATATATATATATATATATATATATATATATATATATATATATACATAAAAGGTTAATGGTCAGAGTTGAATCAAACCAGGAAACAGTAGTATAAAAAAGTGCTCAATACTGGTGTGAAAAAACAAACAAAAACAAACAAACAAACAAACAAACAAACAAAAACATCTAGAGCTTTCCACTCTAAAGATCGCCCGAGGATGCCATAAGATTGAAAACATGGTAACGGATCCAACTGACTTCCTGATTTCAAAATCGATTGTTCTTGACAATAAATCAATATATATATATATATATATATATGTATGTGTGTGTGTGTGTGTGTGTGCAGGGTGTATGAAAAGTAACTCCCTTTATTATGTATGATGTACTCTCTCGTAATGTAAAAATTATAGTTAGACGGAAGAGTTATTCATGCATAAAATATAGAGTTACTTTATAAAAGGAATATATATATATATATATATATATATATATATATATATATATATATATATATATATATATATATAAATTAACTGATTTAAAAATATGGTTTCAATCGCTACACAGGAATTACCATATTTCAAAATCAGAAAAACAATGACTTCAAATTCAATTATATTAAACTTATTTAATATAATTTAATGTCAAGTGTTGGTTCTCCGCTTCTTGCTCAGCCGCCATTGCCCATAGGAACCACTTCTTTCACCTATTTCGTAGCGAGATGTCGGACTGCAATAGATGTCTCTTTGCCTCCGCCCGTAACGAGTGTAAGCGTGTCCCCAACGAAGCTAAGTTAATATTTGCTGCTCGGATGAAGGAGCGTATTGTATCACGCAAAATTGGCTCCAAAGATTATTGTCGGCTCTGCAAGAGCGTCCTGAACAATAGAAAACCCTCCATACCTCCTTTATTCAACCAGTTTGAGGTCCTGATCTCCTCCACCGACATGGCTGAATTCTTTGCTCGGAAATTCTCATTTAATTCAACGCTCGACTCCTCCTCTAAGAACTGAGGCCCTATTGAGCGTGTTTCACATAACCCCGTCATTGGAATTTGGCATTATCTTCAATTTAGACCTCCACAAGGCTAGTGGTGGAGATGGCATACCAGCCATTGTCTTGAAGAAATGCGCGCCTGAGCTAGCGCCCGCCCTCTCTAAACTATATAACTACTGCTTTAAGGAATCCTGTTTTTCCTGACTGCTGGAAGTCCTCATCCATTGTTCCTGGCTTTAAGAACTCTGGAGACCCCTCTGACCCCTCTAATTACCGTCCTATTAGTCTCTTACCCCTCTTCGGCAAAGTCTTCGAAGCCCTGATCAACGCCGAAGTGTTTAACCACCTTACCTCACACGACCTGCTCTCATACAAGCAATATGGTTTCCGCTACGCCCGATCTACAGCTGATGTGCTTACGGCCATCACTGAAACCGTCTACCAAGCCCTTCAAAATAACGGTGAGGCTCGTGCCGTGGCCCCAGACATCTCCAAAGCGTTTGATAGAGTTTGGCATGTCGGCCTTCTTCGCAAGCTCCAGGGTTATGGTATTACAGTTCGATTGTTTGACCTAATTCAATCAGTCCTGTCAAACCGTGAATTGAAAGGTGGTTCTCAACGGATTCTCCTCCCGTTCCTAGCCTACGAACGCAGGTGTTCCACAAGGCTCCATCCTTGGCCCCACTCTATTCCTTATTTTCATCAACAACCTTCCTAACGCCATAGATTCCCAAGTTGGCATCTACGCAGACGACACTACAATTTATTCCTGCCTCAAAAACAAATCTAGTGTCGCTGACAAAACTAACCTGGCGTGGGTAAAAGATGTGGATTCATACCTTTTCCAAGCTTATTAGCATGTAAGCGAATGTAATGCTTTTGAAATCAGAATAGTCCTTCTCTTAGACCTGTTGCATTCCAAGGCTATAGAACCCGGTCTGTCCTGCTATTTATCCATAGCTGGGGGGAAGAAGATGATTCATGCCTTTCCCAAGGGTATTAGCATGTAAGTGTATGTAACTGGAATTGACTGGTATTCGAACTCAATCCAAATTTCTAACCATCACTCCACTGCTCGTCCTTACACACACACACACACACACACACACACACACACACACACACACACACACACACACACACACCCACACATATAATATATATATATATATATATATATATATATATATATATATATATATATATATATATATATATATATATATGTGTATCTTTGTGTGTATGCCCCAATAATTATTCATAGAAATTTGGTTAAATACGACCGACAAGGTCTGACTCTCTTCTTTTTTTTAATGCGTTTTTCCAACTTTCCAAGAATTTGTACGCTAGAATCAATGTGGACAATGTGTCCAAAGTTCATGTTTTATTCAAATATTTAGGTCAGTCTCACTCATTGTCAAGAAGTAATTATTTGTTTTATGTTGGTGGGTGCATTTGTGAGGCAATCACCGATATGTGTTGTAGTTCCACTTGTTTTCAACAAATGAAAAGTCAATCTCCGTGAGATTGTGCTGCATGTTTGTTCAATATACAATTTTATTGAAGTTTGATTATTGATATCGGCGATGTGATCTTCGTAGGAATAGAAAGAAAATAGTATCTAACTCATTGACAACATCCAAAAAATGAAAAAAACAGAAAAATATAGAAAAAGTACGGTAATAGAAGAGGCCAAAAACAGAAATAGATAAAATTGATGGAAATAAATTTCCAATGTAAGAAGAATCTAAAAGAAAGAGAGAATGGAGAAAAATACTAAAGGCAGAAAAAAAGAAGAAGAAAGGAAGTAGAAAGAAAAAGAGTAAAACAAAACAAAATATGAATTAATAAATCAACAACAAAAGAAAGAGAGAAAGGAAAAGAAAATAAAAGAAAAAGGAAAAACACAAAATCGAATAATTTAAAGAATGGAAAAAAACAACAAAACTAGTTTTAAAAATAACAAAAAAAAGAAAAACAAACAAAAATTAAAAACTCAAATCCAATGTAAAAAAGAATAACGAAAAGAAAGAAATAAAAGAAAAAAAAGAAAAGCAAAATATATATATATAAATATATATATATATATATATATATATATATATATATATATATGAAAATAAACAAACAAATGAAAGAATGCAAAAAAAAAATGCAAAAACAAAGAACATGAATAATTCCAAATCGAATGTAGGAAAAAGAAAAAAGAAAGAAAAGTGAGTAAAAAAAATAAATATATATATATATATATATATATATATATATATATATATATATATATATATGAATAAATAAACAGACAAATGAAGAATGCAAAAGAAAAATGCAAAAGCAAGGAACATGAATAATTCCAAATCGAATGAAGGAAAGAAAAAAAGAAAGAACAACGAAGATATCGAAAGAAATAAAATTAAGTAAGTAAAAGATGACAGAATAAAATATATGAGTAAATAAAAAATAAAAGAAAGAAGGGAACAAATAGAAAATAAAGATAAAGAAATCGAATGAAAAAAAGAAACAAAATGGACAACGAAAATAAAGAATAGGAAGCAAGGAAGAAAATAATGAAAGAATTAAGGCAGAAATAGAGAAGGAACAAGGAGAGGAAGAAGGAAGGAAATAAGGAAGGACCTAAGGAAAGAAAGAAGGAAAGAAAGGAGAAAGGAAAAAAGGATGGCTGTAAGGAATGAAAAGTGGATATAAATAAAGCGGAAATAAGGAAGGAAATAAGGAAAGAAAGAAGGAAGTGAAGATGGAATGAAATGAGGAAGGAAGGAAGAAGGAAAAAAAGAAAGGAGGAAGAAATAATGACGGAAAGACGTAAGGAATAAAGGAAGAAATATGGAAGGAAAGAAGAAGGAAAAAGAGGAGGGAAAGAAGGAAGGAAATAAGAAAAGAAATAAGTATGGAAATAATGAGAAAGTAAGTAAAGAAAAAAGGAAGAAAAAAGGATGAAATAAGGAAGGAAATAAAGAAGGAATGAATGTAGAAAAGATGGAGGGAAAGAAAGAAAGAAATAAGGATGGGGATAAGGAAGGAATGAGGGAAGGGAAAAAGAACAGAAAGGAAGGACATAAGGAAGGAAATATGGATGAAAATAAAGAAGGAATGAGGGAAAAAAATACGGAAGGAAAGAAGCCCAGGACGAAAATAGGAAAAATGGAAAATAGAAAAATGGAGGAATAAAAATATAAATAAATGAGTAGAAAGTTGCTAATCTAGTACAGCATTTACATTCATAAAGTCTAAGCATCATGGCGGAAAGTTCATCAGAAGAATTACCATAAAGTTATTTGTGGAAAAAGCCCAGGGAAGCTAGCTTATGTTGATGGAAAAAGGGACTGAATCCGATATGCCAGGGAAGGATTAATAACATTGTAGATTTTCCTATGGATTTTGTCAAGAACCTCTTAATATATAGCAGCAAAACTAGACCAGATGTGGCAGCAATATTCACAGCAAAGGCTAATCGTATTCTTATAAATATGTAAGATACATTTTTTCAGTGAAAATAATAATAAAATATGATAAACTTAGAGGAAATACCAAAATAATAAAAATATCGAAATGGAAAAAAAAAAGAAAATACTGAATTCTGAGGGAAATAAAGACGATATATACAGACGATATAAGAATAGAAAAAAAAACTATCCTTCGCGTCTTTCACAACGACAGCAAATGTTGTTAATCTGCAATGGAGAAAAATCTTCAGGAAAGAAAAACTCTATTCCCAAAACATACAAAGTTATACCGTTTTCGCAATACTGCAACAATAAATTTCTCTTATGTCCGACCCGAAAAAAATAATAATAAAACAATTCCCCCAAAAGCAAGAGTAACTCTAAATAGATATTAACCCGGAGCCTTAAATTCATTGAGAGTTCGATAGATACTAAAACCCTTGGCAACCAAACTTTGATGAAGTGCCTTAGTGGGACTTACTGTCTCTTCTTTTTATGTACAGACAAACTGAACGTTTCACTATTGATCAGTCATTGCCAACGGCCAGATCATAAAGATTCTAGCTTACTCAATCTTAAAAAAGTCAGTAACTTTAGGTAACTATCAATGGCCAATGGGACGTAAAGCATGTTTTAAATAGTATTATATTTCTACTGGCGAAATCAGAAATGTTTGATTGCAAGAATCGATGAAAAATGATAGAATTTAGGAACCGCAACATAAGAAATATTGTTCTTGAGAAATCGATTTACCTGATAAACTGTATTAAAAAAAAGATTTTTTAAATTTGAATTGACAATAAACCCTAACGTTTAAGTCAATGAATGCCGACTGCTTCATGGAGTAATAGATTTAACTCTGTTGTTATCACTATTTGTTGCAATCTACTTGCAGAATCTGGTAACGTACCCGACCAGATTATTTCGACATTTCCTCTCATTTTGTTATATTTTATTATTTTCTCACCAAAATCTATTTTACATATTTATAAATCTACCACTGGTCCTTGCTTTGAATATTGCTGCTATATTCTGATCTGGTTATCTTGTTATATATTTAGTGATTCTTGATAAAATCAAGGAAAATAAACAATATTATTACCTAGCAAGTCAGCTTCAGTCATTTTTCTCACTAATGTAACTTAGCTTCCCTAGGTTTTTTCTATATATCCTTTCATGGTAATTGTACTGATGAATATTCCCCCAGATTTGAATGAGTGCGTATCAGTATATGTGCTTGGAATGAATGTATTTTTTTATATTATTATAGTCCCGCATTGATTTCGGACAGTTAGCTGATATTTCTGCCACATTTAGTGATTTTGGGGATTTTTTGACAAATATTATTTTCTTTAATTTCTTGTAAATAGTTTTGTAATCATGTTTGTAAATACTCATTAGGGCTAGTTTTTGGAATTGTTGTTTTATTCCCCTCCTCCTACAGACATTGAATTGTAAACATGGGGACTAGTTAGTATTTTCCTAGAGACAGTGAGGTATTATTGTGAATGTAGTAAGAAAGGTACGTATGAATGTGTTGTTTTGGTGTAAGGAATATTGTTTGTACGATTGGGTCAGATTTTGTGGCTAGCTAAGTATTAGTTAAGACGGAGGAAGACCGTCTTTTTCCCAATCACTCTTGGCCTTGTGCCACATTTCTGTATTAAACAGAATACATATTACTTCCCGCTATGTTATCTATAGATTATGAATATAAATGCAGCACTAGATTGGTGACAAGGTCTTGCTTTTTTACATTTGAAATGGTTACATGTAACCATAGATTTTACACTAACTGTTTCTTCTGTCGTATTTCATATGAAAATCTCTTCCGGCGTATTGATTCCAAGTCAAATATGATCTTCAAAAATGTAAATTGAATTTAATCGTTATATACTGTTTTGTTAATTCTTCTTCTTTAATAATAGTTTTTTTCTTATATTCTCTAACACTCAGTTTAAAACAGACTTTAGGCACTTCTTTCTTTCTTTCTTTCTTTCTTTCTTACTGAAACCAAGTCGCATCTTTCCACGCAATCAAAATGGAACATTCTATTATTCATGAGGTATTGGAAGTAGACGTTAAGCACTTCTAAATTTCTTTCTTTCGTTTTTTCTTTCTTTCTTTCTTACAAAAACCAAGTCGCATCTTTGATATGTCTTTCTGCACAATCGAAATGGAACATTCCATTATTCATGAGGTATTGGTATTAGACATTAAGCACTTCTAACTTCCCTTCTTTGTTTCGTGGTTTGTTTCTTTTTTTCTTTCTTACAAAAACTAAGTCGCATCTTTGATATGTCTTTCCGCTCAATCTAAATGGAACATTCTATTATTCATGAGGTATTGGAAGGAGACGTGAAGCACTTCCAACTTTCTTTCTTTCTTTCTTTCTTTATTTATTTATTTATTTATTTATTTCTTCTTTCCTTCCTTACAAAAACCAAGTTGCATCTTTGATATGTCTTTCCGCGCAATCTAAATGGAACATTCCATTATTCATGAGGTATTGGTATTAGACGTTAAGCACTTTTAACTTCCCTTCTTTCTTTCTGCTTTCTTACTGAAACCAAGTAGTGTCTTTGATGTGTCTTTCCACACAGACTATACCAAGCAAATTTCACAGTTTTCCTATTTGTTTTATGCTGGCTCTTATTTCTGAAATTAATGATTGAATAAGCTCATGGCACGTTCTATGACAATAACATATTCGTAGAAATTCCCCTATCGTATTGTTACATATTTTAGTTTAACAACTTTACTAAAATATTGCAATAACAATCATCAAAGGATATGAAACTGATCTTTTTCAATTTTACTATAACAGACATTAAACTTTGCTTTTTTCTTTCTTTCTTTCGTATTGAAACCAAGTGGAGTTTTTGAGGTGTCTTTCCATGCAGTCAAACTGGAATAGCCCATTATTTATGGGATATTTTGATGTCCGTGTTGAAGTCACTCAATTAAGCATCCATCAACAGAGTTGAGGACATTAAATATCTTGTATCCAAGTGGCTTTATTGACAAGCTTGTGAAATGATTTAAGAAAAAAAACGTTATTCATTTACGAGGCTAAGTCGAAAATTTCTTATGTTAAATCTAATGGTTTTATAGTGACTTTTCTCTTTATTTTTTTTTATTCTCCATTAACAAGTTCATAGTTTAATGAACTGAACCAGAAAATGTATATTCGGCGTAAAATGAAAAACAAACCTATTTTTGTCGGACATGTGTGTTTGACATCGACACCTGATTCCTTAATGATGTCACGAAATGAACGCCAGTTTCGAGCCATTTCAAGAAGCAGAAGGAATTGAAATCATGTTACCGAAAACTTAATGAGATTCAGAAAAAATAGCATGACGTACTTCGGGATTTTCATAATCCTAAAGGAATTTGCATAAAATTAAAAATGGCCTACGATCATTTATATTATATTGCATAATAATATATAATATTGCTGATATTGCATGTCAGAATGTAACTTACCTCCCCTGAACCATCCAAGTTGAATCTACTCTTCCATCTAAAGAGATGAAGGCTTCTAATATCATGGATCTCACATAATAGATTCCCAAAAATACTTCAATATCCTCAAATCTCTTGTATGAGATGAGTGTAACAAACTTCACAAGATTTACCGCTGGAACGTTCCATTCGTCTTAAAAGTCCAAACCATTCGAACATTGATCGAGCCAATCCTACTGTATGAATTAGAAACTTGAAAGACGACTGGATGGAACTTATATTAACCTTCTTGGACACCCTGACAGACCATGACTTTGCCGATGGTCATTCTCAATATATCAAGAATGCAGAATCCCAGCTACAATCACTCGAGCAAGCAGCCAAAAAGGTAGGTCTCTATTTCAACGCAAATAGGAGCCACCAGAGTTGAAGTCACCCAATAATACACCCATCAAACGAGTTGAGGACTTCAAATATATTTGATCTCACATAATAGATTCCCCAAAAGACTTCAAAATCCGCAGATCTCTTGTATGTTATGCGTGTAACAAACTTCGCAAGATTTGGTACTCGAACTTTTCATCCTCTTTAAATGTCGAATCCTTTCTAACATTGATTGAACCAGTCCTATACTTTATCTGTTCATCTCGAAAGACGACTGGATGGAACATATACAAATTTTTGGATAACTGAAACGAATCTCTCTTAAGCTCAGGCAAAAAATGACTACAGTTTGCGAGACACTGCCACTGGGTGGACAGGGAAATCGTCTCATCCTTACTCCTATGGCATCCTTCTGGAAGTGTCTTCTCACGAAAATTGACTTTCGCAGACACGATGGGATGGGACTCATAGTTAGACATTGGAGATCAGGGGACATGAATACAGGACCGAATATTGTGGAAAGGGATCGTCATTTGAGTTCCGACCAACCATTGGGAGGTCAGAGGATAATGATGAGGCTTTGATGATGATGATGAAAAAATATGAAACAGAATAAAGAACGAAAGAAAGATAAAGAAAGTTATATAAAGCAATAAATGAGAGAGAGAGAGAGAGAGAGAGAGAGAGAGAGAGAGAGAGTAAGTGATATGAGTTTGTCGACCACTGCCATCGAGTGGATAGGTAAATTCTTACTCCTATGGCATCCTTCTGGAAGTGTCTCCTCACCAAAATTGACTTTTTCAGACATCATAGGCCGGGACTCATAGTTGGACATTGGTGATCTGGGAACAGCAATACAGGACCGAACTGTGTGGAAAGAGATTATCAATGCAGTTCCGACCGACCATAAGGAGGTCAAAGGATGATGATGATGTTTTAATGATGGTGATGATGATGATTATGATGATATATGAAACAAAAAAAGAACGAGAGAAAGATAAAGAAAGTTATATAAAGCAATAAGAGAGAGAGAGAGAGAGAGAGAGAGAGAGAGATGAGTTTGCCGGCCACTGCCACCGAGCTGACTGGGAAATCGTTTCATCCTTACTTCTATGGCATCCTTATGGAAGTGTTTTCTCACGAAAATTGACTTTCCCAGACACCATTGGACATTGGGGATCTGGGAACAGCAATACAGGACAGAACAGTGTGGAAAGGGATTGTCAGTGGAGTCCCGACAAAAGATGGGGAGGTCAAAGTATGATGGTAAGATATTGACAGGAGGCTTTAAATACATCTATCATCCCCTCTTTCTTTTCTTCTTTACTTTTTGTTTCTTTATCTCACTGAAACCCAGTAGCGTCTCTGATCTCTCATTTACGTTTTTTTCCCGCGGTAAAAACGGAATGGTCCATTATTTATAATTTATTGGCACGGTGTAACGGTCGTTTAAATTAATTAAGGAACTAACTAACGAAGGGAGGAAAAAGCAGAATTATATTACGAACTTTTTTCTGTGTTGTTTTTGCTTTTTACAAATTGTTTATACTTTTGTCTGTATTCGTTTGAACTGCTACATAAGCTGGATTTAATTGAAGATATTAAAATAATTCAGAATTTATACTGGAAGAAAATTGCCTCTATGAAATTAGGAAATTAGCTCAGTAAATACCCCAAAAATTGAAAATGGTCTAAGACAACGATACTTTTTCTCACCAAGTTTATTCAACACAGGCAGTAAGGTGATTCTAAGAGAATTAGACGTTCTATCAGGATCCATCATTGGGGAGTGGTGCAGAATCTACCAATATAAGATAATCAGATATCCCAGTGTTGATAACATACAGAACAGGGAGGCTACAGTAAAGTGAAAGAAAGTGAGAAGTATGTAATAACTGCTAATTTAAAGACGAACGTACACTTGTTAGCCAAAGGAACTGAACAATATGAGAATGAGACGTAAATGAAACATCAGAATCAAATACGCATGAAATTTAAATATCTATATAGTATTTTAGCAGAGGACGGTAAATAAGATGTCGAAATCCGAAGATGCATTGGAGTAGAAGAATATGCCTTCCAAAAGCTAAGTGAAGTAAAAAGAAACATGAAAAAATCGCTAGAAACATAGAAAAGATTGCTGGATAATTACGTAATATCTTTTTTTTTCTATAGGGTAGTGGATGCTGGAGAATGTCCTCATGAATATATGAGGAAGTGACTTGAAGAGATAGAAGTAGGGTTCTACAGAAGGATGTTGAGAATGCCATGGTTGTATCATGTGACCAAAAAATGTCAGGAAAATGAAAACAAATATAACATTTTTAATTAATAATGACAGAGAGAGAGAGAGAGAGAGAGAGAGAGAGAGAGAGAGAGAGAGTTGACATTTCTTGGGAATCGGGCACGATCGATCCCGAATCACGTGACGAAACGTAGAGTGCAGTAAAAGTGCGTTTCTTAGATAGGACGGATAAAGAAGTGTATTCATACTTTTCCCAAGATACGATGCATACCATTCCTAAGATAAAGAAGATGATTAATACTTTTCCCAAGATACGATGCATAACATTCCTAAGATAAAAAGAGGATCCATACCTTTCCCAAGATAGGATTCATACCATTACTAAGATAAAGAAGAATATTCATACCTTTCCCAAGGTAGGATTCATACCATTCCTAAGATAAAGAAGATGATTAATACTTTTCCCAAGATACGATGCATACCATTACTAAGATAAAGAAGAGGATTCATACCTTTCCCAACATACGATGCATACCATTCCTAAGATAAAAAGAGGATTCCTACCTTTCTCAACGTACGATGCGTACCATTCCCAAGATAAAGAAGATGATTCATACCATTCCTAGGATAAAGATTCATACCTTTCCCAAGATCCAAGAAGATGATTAATGCCTTTCCCAGATCAATCATATTCACGTACGTGAATGTCATGGACCCAACTAGAATTCGAACACGGCTCTCCGATTCCTTAATCTGAGACGCTATCCATTACTCTACCGTTCCTCTTTCTTGGATAGCAGATATATAATGCAGAAATAGAATGCACCGGATACATTGGGTGAAAAGGGAGAGACGAAAACAATGAATAGCTTACCTAACGAGTTTATATAAATGGTTGCCAGAACAATCCCGAGCAGGGATAGCAAAAAGACAAAAGCTGCTCACAGCTATAAAAGAGGAGAAATTGTGGAGAGCTATGAACGTACCTGACATGAAAGACATGTCACATAGAAGAATACATTCTTGTTTTTTGTTTATTTTTTTTTTTTTTTTTGGGTTTTTTTTTCGGATTCCACGTTACCGATTATCCCAGCCTCTTTGTATTTTCGTTGGTTTTTTTTTTTGTTTTTTATCTTTAAACTTTTCGTTTTTCATCCGTAGTATCGTTATTCCGACATACCGGAGTTTGTTTTTATATTCCTCGAATTATTTATTTCTTTTCCACTTTGTTTTTCTCGGAAGACCCGGTGTAAGTCGAAAATAATCTCGTACCCATTTATAGATAAAGCAATTTCTTTTAAAAGACGCTACTCACCACGTATACAGACAGTGCATCGCACTCAAGAATGATTATACAGTTTTCTAGAGAGCCATATTATCGCTCAAGATCCTCGTCAATTCGTGGTGATGTCTTGTGGCTTGCTTTTGTAGATGAAAAAATTTCCAGACATTACATCATTTAACTCATGAGAAACACGGTATTGTTTCAAGAAGGAATATAGACAAATTGTCAAATTTTTACTCCTTTTCTTTTTTCATTTTCCTTTTTCATTCATTTTCTTTTTTATTCTCTTTTAATATTTTATTCGTTTTGATTCTTTCTATTCTTTTTTATTTTTTTTATTTTTATTCATTTTTATTTTTTTATTCTTTTTAATTTTGTAATTCTTTTTATTTTTCATTTTTATTTGTTTTCATTCTTTTTATTTTTCATTCATTTTTATATTTTTCATTCTTTTTATTTTTTACCCTTTTTTGTTTTAGTTATTCTTTTTTATTTAATTCTTTTTTATTTTTTATTCTTTTTAATTTTGTAATATTTTTATTTTTCATTCTTTTTATTTTTCTTCATTTTTATATTTTTCATTCTTTTTATTCTTTACTCTTTTTTTGTTTTGTTATTCTTTTTATTTAATTCTTTTTTATTTGTTATTCTTTTTTTAATATTGTTTTCCTTTTTCTGCGTTTGTATTTTGATTTGATTTTTAATTTTTCTCTCGTTCATTTTTCCTTCATTTTCTTTATCGTCTTTTTTTTGTTTGATTTATTCTGCATTATGCAACCAGAGATATAGCGAATAAGATTTATTAACAAATACAATTATTAAATATTCCATGTTCATTTTATTTCGCTGCAGTTACACAAACAATTTCTGTATGGAATTGTTAAAAAAAAGTGACGATCGAGTATAAATATGTCCCAATCAAGAATCGAACTCATATATCTTTTATCACAAATTTGACATCATGAATTAACAGAGGCTTTTTGATTTAAATCTAATCCTTAAACCCCTCCATTATTCAATCGATTACTAAGCGGCTCCTTTGTAATTATTTGCACATAATGTATAAAGAAAAAGGAAATTTTCGTAAGAGCAAAGAAACGATTACTGAATTTCTTTGGCAGTGACAAGACCCAAAGAGTGTGAGTTAGAGTATGAGTTCAATACCCGGCTAAGGCAGTGGAGAACTTTCAGAGGCAAATTAACAGTGATAACTGATAATAGATATCCATTAAACATGGCACGTGGGACTACAACAGTCTATCCCAGTAAGCGGAATAAAGCGCTCAGTTCGAAATTCCAACCACCTGAAGAAGGCCGGAGCGTACAACGGCCTAAACGTTGCAATAAATATGGCGACAAAGATGAGGATAATAGTCCGAATAATGTAAATAGTGTACATAAAACCTCATCTCAGAAATATAGACAGATACTGAAGGGCCGAAACGTTGTAACAAATGTGGCAACAAAGATGAGGACAATAGTCCGAATAATGTAAATAGTGTAATACGTCATCTCAGAAATATAGATACTGAAGGGCCGAAACGTTGTAATAAATATGGCGACAAAGATGAGGACAATAGTCCGAATAATGTAAATAGTGTACATAATACCTGATCTCAGAAATATAGACACACACTGAAGGGCCGAAATGTTGTAATAAATATGGCGACAAAGATGAGGATAATAGTCAGAATAATGTAAATAGTGTACATAAAACTTCATCTCAGAAATATAGACAGATACTGAAGGGCCGAAACGTTGTGAAGGGCAACAAAGATGAATGAATAATGTAAATAATGTTACGTCATCTCAGAAATATAGAAATATAAAAGGCGAAACAAAATGCGACAAAATGAGGATAATAGTCAGAATAATGTAAATAGTGTACATAAAACTTCATCTCAGAAATATAGACAGATACTGAAGGGCCGAAACGTTGTGATAAATATGGCAACAAAGATGAGGACAATAGTATGAATAATGTAAATAATGTACATAATACGTCATCTCAGAAATATAGACAGATACTAAAAGACCGAAACGTTGTAATAAATATGGCAACAAATATGAGGACAATAGTCTGAATAATGTAAATAGTGTGCATAATACCTCATCTCAAATATAGACACATACTGAAGTGCCGAAATGTTGTAATAAATATGGCGACAAAGATGAGGACTCGAATAATGTAAATTGTACATAAAACCTCATCTCAGAAATATAGACAGATACTGAAGGGCCGAAATTGATAAATATGGCAACAAATATGAGGACAATAGTCTGAATAATGGGTCCTCATCTCATTTACCCACTCCAAGTTCTCTATTGCCTTAAGTATTGAACTCCAACTTTGGGTCCTTAACCAACGCCTTTATCCACTACATCTACACATTTGCGATTTGCCCGAAAACAGAGACACAACTGATAAATAATAAATGTAACTTCGCAAGTTAGACTCGCAAAATTCAAGTGGCATTTTGATTGTGAAAAGTTAATTATGTCGGTATTTGAAGGTCATTGTCAGCTGAGAACCTAAATTAAGCAAAACCAAAAATGTAAACAAAGAAATTTTAGATTTGATCGAATTTTGTAATTGACAAGCAACGGGAATTCATTGGAATTCGACAAACAAAATGAAATTCCTTAGAAATAATTTAAAAAAATCTCTGATGGAAAAATTATCATTTTGATAAAACTGTCAATTTTCACTTGAAATGTATAAAGCAAAGTTTATTGTTCTGAAATACCAGACCGCTTTGTTTAGTGTCGCTATCATATCTCCAGGGTTGGAGAAAATATTTTATTGAGGAATACGTAATGGGCATTGAGGGGTAGTGAGAGTTTGGCGAGATGTATATAAACCAAAAGACAGGTTGAAACCGGCAGTAGGAGCTGCCGTTGAAGAAGGCTAAGACGAATCCGCAGCGAACGAAGGAGCTGTTGAACCCTACGTGTTATAATCTTTTAAAAAGAATCGGTGCTGTTGCTATGTTACCGGAACAAAAATAGGCAATTTCAAACTGCTTGATTCAAAATTACCTTCCATCCTGATGCGCAGTGCATGGAAGGAAAGTGTGTAGAGTGTGGTCGTCTCAGCACACTACTTATTTTCCAGTAGGGACCAGGGCAGTTTTTTTGTCCGGAAAAACTTTCTCAATGTCCGAGAACCTTCATATTAATCAGATATCGACATTGCGACTGTTTTCTATTCAAAAACCAAATCCCAATTAAAAGTGACAAGTTTCCAAGACATCCCAAAAATAACTCCCAGGAACGTTTCCAGTGGAAATGACGCTGGGTAAAGTGTGTGGCTTTAGTAGAGGACTCGTTCGTTCGAAGGAGATCAAATGCTGAACTGATACGTTTAGTAGTTTCCTTTTTATAAGATCATTCCTGATACGTTTCATCAGAGATCATCATGGGTATAATGTTGCTATAAAAATCCATTTTAAAGCCGGACGATGGAGATTGGTAGTGGTCAGCAATTAAGGCAAACCCTTTTGTTCAGCTTTCTGTCACCTTCGCTCTCGTCATTCCTTCATTTCTTTTTGTTTTCTTTCTTTTAAAGATTTTTCCTTATCTATTTATTCTAGGATTCTTCCGCCATATTTATTGCCTTTTCACTTATTGATTTATCTTGTTTTCTTTCTTTCGTCAAAAAAATAAAATGTCACTTTTCCCTAGCTTGCTTATTTTCTTACATTTTTCATTTTTCTTCTTCTTCTTCATTTTTTTTGGCAGATTATGTCTCTTCTTCTTCTTCTTCTTTTTCTTCTTCTTCTTCTTCTTCTTCTTCTTCTTCTTCTTCTTCTTCTATCGCAAGTTATGTCTCTTTATCGTTTTCATCTTTCTGGCCTTACTTTCTGAAATCTTTTCTTATCTTTTCATATTTCCTTTTCTTCGTCCTCTTCTTCTTCTTCTTCTTCTTCTTCTTCTTTATTATTATTATTATTATTATTCCTCTTCTTCTTCTTCTTCTTCGGCGTCCTCCTCCTCCTCCTTCTTCTTCTTCTTCTTCTTCTTCTTCTTCTTCTATTTCAGATTATGTCGCTTCTTCTTCTTCTATTGCAGATTATGTCTCTTCTTCTTCTTCTTCTTCTTCTTCTTCGGCGTCCTCCTCCTCCTCTTCTTCTACTTCTTCTTCTTCTTCTTCTTCTTCTTCTTCTTCTTCTTCTTCTTCTTCTTCTTCTTCTTCTTCTATTTCAGATTATGTCTCTTCTTCTTCTTCTTCTTCTATTGCAGATTATGTCTCTTCTTCTTCTTCTTCTTCTTCTTCTTCTTCTTCTATCGCAGGTTATATCTCTTTCTCGTTTTCATCTTTCTGGCCTTAATTTCTGAAATCTTTTCTTATCTTTTCATATTCCATCGTCCTCTTCTTCTTCTTCTTCGTCTTCTTCTTCTTCCTCATCTTCTTCTTCTTCTTCTTCTTATTATTATTATTATTATTATTGCTCTTCATCTTCTTATTATTATTATTCTTCGTCGTCCCCCTCCTCCTCCTCCTTTTCTTCTTCTTCTTCTTCTTCTTCTTCACTTCTTTTCTGTATTTTGGTAGTTTTGGTGTGCTTTTTTATATCGAATCTCGTTCTCAGGATTTCGATTCTTCTAGTCGTCTTCTTCTTCTTCTTCTTCTTGTTACTCTTACTCTTCTTCTTCTTTTTCTTCTTTTTGTTATTTTCCTCCTCGATATTTTTCTTTTCATTTTCTTACATTCATAAATATTTTTTTCTTTATTCTATCCCTCCTTTTCCATTCTCACTTTTCTTTTGTCCGTCTTTTTCTTCTTCTTCTTCATCTTTTACCCCT
The DNA here is from genome assembly GCA_903632075.3 of Acanthosepion pharaonis. NCBI lineage: Eukaryota > Metazoa > Mollusca > Cephalopoda > Sepiida > Sepiidae > Acanthosepion > Acanthosepion pharaonis. The sequence goes on from CAHIKZ030001209.1 coordinate 129,960, forward strand.
CATCCCATTATTTTCTCCTTTTCCTCTTCTTTTCCCTATCTCTCTCTCCTAAACTCTCTCAATCATTTTCATCTTAATTCACTCTGTATTTTCACTCTAACCATTCTGTCTCGCCCCACGTCTTCCCATTAGCCTTGAACCTTTCAACGAACCAATATTCCGATATTTACTTCACCACCCACAACACAGTCAGGCATTACAAAATCCTTCCGCTTTTCTAATCTTCTGTATCGATGATTCTCATTTAATTTTAGGACTAAACGCGATGAAATTCTAAACTGAAGCTAAATTTGATCGTTTTTTTTTGGGGTGGGGGGAGAGCAGTTAGAAAAAAGGGGAAGGTTAAGATTGGCTTCGTTTTAGTTTCTTTAACTCATACTCCGATTTTTACGATACCACCTGTTTCTCTAACTGAGTCGCCTCTCTCAAGGTTGACAGCAGATATAACATTTATTTTTATTTTTTAGGTTGCTTGCTATAGACTTTGAAAGTTAAATCGCTGCAGACGAATGAATTAGATCCGGAAGATTTGCCGTCTGTATTATTCCATGCACTCAAACTTCTTTCCCCTGGGCATCGTGACATAAAATTATCTAAACTATTGGAAGGATATCTGGCAATACGACCGAAAAGGATTTGGGATGATAAACTAAATTGAACAGATGCTGTTAAAAATCCAACTCCCTATGCCGATTTAGTACAGACACCATTCAAGTGTGTGTGTGTGGGGGGTCAACCCAAATACTTGGAGGAGCAAATTGTTACCTCTACCAGAGCATACATACATACATACATGAAGTTTCAGAAAAGAAATGTTGGACATGTCAGAATTACTTATGAGTGTGTATTTTGCATACCAAAAATCCACTAAAATTTGTTTAAAACGTCCAAAATCAGATCAACCAAACCCAATTGGACTCATATTGTTCTGGAATGTGTTAATGACATCAGAAAGATATGATATCATAAAGTGCAAATATAGAATGTACATATTTTTGCATATCGGAGGGTATTTTACAGACCAGATTTAAGCAAAATTGTCGTCATTTCTTTTATGACCATAATTAATCTGATTTTATGATTATTTTTTGTCACAATGTGTCTAATATGATTTTAATTTTAATATTAGAACAAAACTTAAACAAGAACAATGATGTATATACCTGTGACAAAGACTTATTATGTTGTATTTTACTGAACAATATTTGCAGATTCGAATGTAAGGGAGTATATTGCAGAGGTACACATATACCAAATTGTAACCCACAGGCCTCTATCACAACGCTTAGAATAATAAAACATTTAAATCATTGATATACCTTTTTGTGTATAAGAGAGTTACTCTTTTTTCTATTAAGATCGGAGTGTAATTACTGATAGGGAGAAAGGAAAACGCAAAGAGATCAGTAGAATGTTGGAGGGAAAAAATTAAGAGGAAAGCATAAAGAAATACATGTAGTAAGTGTATATATATATATATATATATATATATATATATATATATATATATATATATATATATATAGAGATCGGAGATAGATAGATAGACAGAATATAATTAAATGGATAGACAGACACGAATAGAATGGGATAGGTAAATTGATAGACAGATTAAAAAAAAACGAATAGACTGAGGTAGATAGATACATAGATAGATAGATAGATAGAAGCAGGTTGAGATAGATAGATAGATAGATAGATAGATAGATAGATAGATAGATAGATAGATAGATAGATAGATAGAAGCAGGCTGAGATAGATAGATAGATAGATAGATAGATAGATAGATAGATAGATAGATAGATAGATAGATCGATAGAGATAGATAAATCGATAGATAGAGGCAGATAAATCGATAGATAGATAAAAACGAATAGACCGAGATAGATAGATAGATAGATAGATAGATAGATAGATAGATAGATAGATAGATAGATAGATAGATAGAATAAAGAGGAAAAACATCACAAGTAACACATCTGACGTTTTGGATAGGTTCAAGCAACTAAATGATACCAGGAAAAAATTCAATAAAAAAGAAAAAAAAAACATCAGTACTGATTAAAAATAAACAATCAACATTGGTTATAGACATAAAAAAAGGCAATGCCTCGTCAAAAGAAAAAGAAAACAGCGACAGAGTAAATTAAGTAAAAATTTAAAAGTGCCCAATACATTAAGTAGAGCAAAAACTGAAAAGAAACATCATGAGCTAACAAATCATCAGAATAAATCTGGCTAAAGAGGGTTGGCCCAAAGGACATTTTATTGAAAAAAATGGTCACCAGAAAGAATAAAACATTAGCATAAAAACAAAAACGAGACAAAGGAAAACAAAGAAGGATAGGCCAAAATATATTTTATTGGAAACGTGGTCAACTGAAAAAATGAATAATATTGGATCTACGCCTACTAAAATGCTGCAAATATAAGGCTGACGATAGGTATTGCCTCCTATGTATAGAGAAATAATATGCTATATCCACTTATATCAACCCTTAATATGTTACTCAACCAAAGATTAAAATACTTATGTTTGTA
>CAHIKZ030001209.1:137500-190000 GCA_903632075.3 Acanthosepion pharaonis
CATGCTAGCATGCAAAAGAAATCGATAGCTGCATTCGTCACATGTGGGAAAAATTTAAATCTGCATGGCACTTTACTCCAATTGGCTCATTCGCTTGCTTAAACACAACGTTGATTCTGATTCCGCAGAACTGGGTTACGTGTGAAAAAGTATTTGTTGTTAACATTCTTTTTTCATTCGGTTTTTCCAGTTACGAGTCCTTTTTTAAAGCTGATCGTTTTGTGTTCATTTTGTTTAGTTCTTTTTTCGTAACAGATTTAATGTTTAGTATATAGCTTAGAAAAAATTCGCAGTGTGAGATAGGCAAGAAGTAAGGCATATAGCAACATCAGCACGGCAAAGGGCACTCCTTTAAAGGCAAGGAAGGGCAAAAATATTTTAAGTCAAGTGATAGTGATTGCTGTATGAGTCGTACGATTTTTGAATCAAGCACGGACAACGCCGGGCCATGCTGCTAGTGTTGATTAAACAAGGCTGGGAAGACCGTTTCACATCGGATAATCTGCTTAATTTGAAAATCAGCATCTGGGGATTGATCATGACTCAAACCCCGACTTCAAGCAGTGACGAGGAAGCTGTTTCAGGCCATTTCCAGTGCCGTTAAATTTACATTATCTCTCTTAGATCCGAAATTTAATTTAAGGAAAGCAAACGGTATTTTGTACGTTAAGCGGTTGGATGGAAGTAAATTTCTCGTCATCCTAGCTTCATCGTTGTACGAATTTTCTTCTAGCCGTGGCGTTGAACGAGAACATGACACTTGGTCGATCTGGGGATAAAAGGCACACACTTCTGCATTGATTTGAGAGAAGAGCATTGACAAACTTGACCTATGCAATAAGGTTTATTGGGTAGCTGAACGCTTGAAAGGACGTCACTGCTGGACAGCGAACCATCGATTCAATGAGTATTATCGTAAAAGCTTCATCTACATAATCCGGCAGAGGTGACAAGAATGAAAATATGGTGATTGCCTGAAGAATAAGGCGAGCAATACTCAAGATGTCCAGAAACTAACAAGCCATTTATTATTAGGTTGTACAGAAAATAATTACCTTTTATCGGAAAAGATATAAAAATGCATGGTAAGTTAAATTTATTCAGATATTATTTATTGAGGATCTAATGATTTTCGTTTTCAACGCATTGCCGCCTGTAATGATAAGACAACGCTGAATATCATTTATAGAAGCTTTATTCAGCTAAACTGAACTATTAATAATTAGACAGATTTTATACAAAGTGGATATTACTGAAATGAGTAGATCAAGGTAGTTCATTAGTAACACAAAGCTCAACCACAAGATACGTTTTCGATTCTTGTTCTTTCTTTTCCTTCAGAACCTAGGCGATCATGGATCTCCACTTCCTCCTAAACCCTTGTAGCTCTTAATAAGTTTTTTTTTTCCCTTTGCTATTTCTCGTATGTCATGTTCTGTCATGACAGCTAGGTATGTCATGCGTTGCCTTACCTTGATTCTCTTTCCCTCTATTCGACATGTGAGCATCATATTCTCCGAGCCCTTCTTTCTCAATACGTGTCCCAGAAATTCCAGTTGCCTCGTTCTTATAAAAAAATAAAATGGCAACAATCTACCAATCGTACCATATATATGCATAATGGGTGGCATGGGTAACACACACACACACACACACACACACACACACACACACACACACACACACACACATATATATATATATATATATATATATATATATATATATATATATATTCATGAATTATTCACACAAAAACAAATGCAAAGGTTAATGATTTAATTGATAATTTTGGATAATAAGTGCGACATTACTGTAATTATTGAACAATATAGTTCATGACACTTTGACAGAAAATTTACCAGTAAAAAATTGGTTCATCACCATATTTTATATGAACGCACAACCTTTAAAAATTTAAAATCAAACTCAGCGTTGCTACTGCGCGCTCCAAAAACAATAACTCATTTTCAATAGCATTTTCAGATACAACAATACATATATTTTCGTTGTCCTCTTATTACTAAGAGAAAAAACAAGAACAACATCTATTCTATACCTGAAGATGTCTGTAGGAACGGAAGAAAGCTTGTAGTAAAAATAAGAACTAATACGGCAGAAATTTATAGAAACAAAGATCATTTCATTCATGACGGGTTCGGAGGTTTTTGTATATTATTTGAATTGTTTGCGATGATGGATTTCTCGCAAAATTAAATCATTAACCATTGCATTTGTTTTTGTGTGAATAATTCATGAATTTGTAAATTGATTGCACGTTTATCGTAATATATATATATATATATATATATATATATATATATATATATATATATATATATATATATATATATATATATATATATATATATATATATATATAAAGACATATTTATGTTTATACATTCTTTCTATAGATACAAATATTTAAGTAAATGCTCTGTAAGTATTATTAACAGTATTAATAACATTTACCGGCCTGAATGTCCGAGAAATTTTCATAAAAATATGCACTCTCCGACAGGAATCGAACCTGTACCCTATACGGAACCGTCGTACACCCTGACGTGCCTTAACCAATTGAGCCACAGAGGATCGTTCAATTAGCAAGGTCGATTCTTTTTTAGATATAAACATAAAAATCTCTTGAAATAATTGTTCATTTCATAATGTGTGACGTCATTTGTTTATATTTGGATAAACTTTGAGCAGATATGAATGTACGTGTGAGATTCATGGAAAACTGTAGTTTAAAAACAGTACAATCAACCTTGCTAATCGAACGATTTTTGCAAGGAAGTCAACACTCGCGGCCTGACAATAGTTACTTTATTTATTTATTAGGATTATTTTTTTCGTATTTATTTGCTTATTTTGTATTTTGTATATTTTTTTCGTATTTAATTGCTTATTTTGTATATTTTTACGCTATTCAGTTTTCGATTTTTATCGTTATATAGAAGTTATAGAAATTTTTCTCGCCGAATTTTTGGATTGATTGTTGTAATCTATTCTAATGATTATCGGTTTGTTAATTTGTTTATTGTTAATTTGGTTTGATTATTTCTACTGGTATTTTATGTGCTTAATTTTATTTATTTAATTTCTTATATTTTAACGGGAGGGATTTGTTAATTTGTTTATTGTTTTCTTGGGTTTTTATTTTACCTGTTTGTTTATATTATTTTGTTTATTTTTATTTATTCTTTTCAGTTTTCGATTTTTAAGTAACGTAGTAAAAATTTGTTTTCATGCCTGCATTTTGAGATGAGTTCAGCTCGTTTATTTAATAATTTATTTTGGTCTGGGAAGGCAATAATAGCTATTTTTCCTCCAGGCAAAGTTTGGAGGTTTTGGATTGATTGTTCTAGGCTGATGATCTTTTCATTATTTTCCATGATATTTTTGGTGTGATTTGCGTTCTGTTTTTAATTTCCCAGATATATTTACATAGCGTATTTACTATTTGTGAAATATGTTTTGTGTGCATAATATCTTTGTTTCTAGGATCCTTTAGTTACACCTATTTATACTTTTCCTTCATTATCTGGTGATTTTACACTAGCTTGTTATATTACATTGCTTTGTAAACAATTACCGTTTAAGGGACATTCATTCACTATTCTACAGTTACACTGGGATTTAATTTGTTCGTGTGGTTTGTAATAGTTCTCCATTGTGCCATGATCCCGGTGTAACTGTAGCTGATTTTTACAGTGTTTTTATTGAATATTTTGTGTAGAGAGTTTGATTCCGGGAAGTGTTTTTAGGGCTGTTTCGGAGCCTTTCTTAGCTTCGTTAAATATGTTTAATTGGAAAAAATGTGGGAAAGCCTACGGTTAGTCGATTTTGTGTGGGGGTTATCATTTGGTTTTATGTATGCTTTATATGTGCCTTTTCTTAGGTTCAAGGTAACATCTAGAAAATCTACTTCGTTTAGTTTTTATATCTATGTCAAATCTGTTATTTTTGAAAATCTTTATTATTGTTTTTCTAGTTTTGTCTATGTGTTGTTTGTTGTAGTTTCTTAAGATTATGAGACCGTCGTCCCTGTAGAGTCCTGTATCATTTTATCTATTATTTCACATACTTCGTGTAGTAAATATATACCTATGATTTCGGAGGTTTGTGCACCGTCAAAGCTTACCATTGTATTGTCAAATATCCCTAATTTCTTTATCTGTGCGGCTTCATTGTGGAATAGTAGTGATTTACGAGAGTGTTTAATGATATCGATTTCGTTTTTTTTTATTTTTATTTGTTCCTGTGCTAACGTGATGCTATGGATGGATAAAATTCTTTCTAATTGTAGACATAAAAACAGTAAAGCACTTTCCGAAATATAGACAGATATTGAAGGGCTGAAACGTTGTGATAAATATGGCAATAGTCCGAATAATGTAAATAGTATACATAATACCTCATCTCAGAAATATAGACAGATACTGAAAGGCCGAAACGTTGTGATAAATATGGCAACAAAAATGAGGACAATAGTCTGAATAATGTAAATAGTGTACATAATACGTCATCTCAGAAATATAGACAGATACTAAAAGGCTGAAACGTTGTAATAAATATGGCGACAAAGATGAGGATAATAGTCCGAATAATATAAATAGTGTGCATAATACCTCATCTCAGAAATATAGAAATATACTTAAATGCCGAAACGTTCTAATAAATATGGCAACAAAAATGAGGAAAATAGTCCGAATAATGTAAATAGTAAACATAATACCGGATGTCAGAAACATAGACAGATACTGAAGGGCCGAAACGTTGTAATAAATATGGTGACAAAGATGAGGACAATAGTTCGAATAATGTAAATAGTGTACATAATACCTCATCTCAGAAATATAGACAGATACTGAAGAGACGAAACGTTGTAATAAATATGGCGACAAAGATGAGGACAATAGCCCGAATAATGTAAATAATGTACATAATACTTCATGTCAGAAATATAGACAGATACTGAAGGGCCGAAACGTTGTGATAAATATGGCGACAAAGATGAGGACAATAGCCCGAATAATGTAAATAATGTACATAATACTTCATGTCAGAAATATAGACAGATACTGAAGGGCCGAAACGTTGTGATAAATATGGCGACAAAGATGAGGACAATAGCCCGAATAATGTAAATAATTTACATAATACTTCATGTCAGAAATATAGACAGATACTGAAGGGCCGAAACGTTGTGATAAATATGGCGACAAAGATGAGGACAATAGCCCGAATAATGTAAATAATGTACATAATACTTCATGTCAGAAATATAGACAGATACTGAAGGGCCGAAACGTTGTGATAAATATGGCGACAAAGATGAGGACAATAGCCCGAATAATGTAAAAATGTACATAATACTTCATCTTAGAAATATAGACAGATACTGAAGGGCCGAAACGTTGTGATAAATATGGCGACAAAGATGAGGACAATAGCCCGAATAATGTAAATAATGTACATAATATTTCATGTCAGAAATATAGACAGATACTGAAGGGCCGAAACGTTGTGATAAATATGGCGACAAAGATGAGGACAATAGCCCGAATAATGTAAATAATGTACATAATACTTCATGTCAGAAATATAGACAGATACTGAAGGGCCGAAACGTTGTGATAAATATGGCGACAAAGATGAGGACAATAGCCCGAATAATGTAAATAATGTACATAATACTTCATGTCAGAAATATAGACAGATACTGAAGGGCCGAAACGTTGTGATAAATATGGCAACAAAGATGAGGACAATAGCCCGAATAATGTAAATAATGTACATAATACTTCATGTCAGAAATATAGACAGATACTGAAGGGCCGAAACGTTGTGATAAATATGGCGACAAAGATGAGGACAATAGCCCGAATAATGTAAATAATGTACATAATACTTCATGTCAGAAATATAGACAGATACTGAAAGGCCGAAACGTTGTGATAAATATGGCGACAAAGATGAGGACAATAGCCCGAATAATGTAAATAATGTACATAATACATCATGTCAGAAATATAGACAGATAATGAAGGGCCGAAACGTTGTGATAAATATGGCAACAAAGATGAGGACAATAGCCCGAATAATGTAAATAATGTACATAATACTTCATGTCAGAAATATAGACAGATAGTGAAGGGCCGAAACGTTGTGATAAATATGGCAACAAAGATGAGGACAATAGCCCGAATAATGTAAATAATGTACATAATACTTCATGTCAGAAATATAGACAGATACTGAAAGGCCGAAACGTTGTGATAAATATGGCGACAAAGATGAGGACAATAGCCCGAATAATGTAAATAATGTACATAATACTTCATGTCAGAAATATAGACAGATACTGAAGGGGCCGAAACGTTGTGATAAATATGGCAACAAACATGAGGACAATAGCCCGAATAATGTAAATAATGTACATAATACTTCATGTCAGAAATATAGACAGATACTGAAAGGGCCGAAACGTTGTGATAAATATGGCGACAAAAGATGAGGACAATAGCCCGAATAATGTAAATAACGTACATAATACTTCATGTCAGAAATATAGACAGATACTGAAGGGCCGAAACGTTGTGATAAATATGGCGACAAAGATGAGGACAATAGCGAATAATGTAAATAATGTACATAATACTTCATGTCAGAAATATAGACAGATACTGAAGGGCCGAAACGTTGTGATAAATATGGCAACAAAGATGGGGACAATAGCCCGAATAATGTAAATAATGTACATAATACTTCATGTCAGAAAATAGACAGATACTGAAGGGCCGAAACGTTGTGATAAATATGGCAACAAAGATGAGGACAATAGCCCGAATAATGTAAATAATGTACATAATATTTCATGTCAGAAATATAGACAGATACTGAAGGGCCGAAACGTTGTGATAAATATGGCGACAAAGATGAGGACAATAGCCCGAATAATGTAAATAATGTACATAATACTTCATGTCAGAAATATAGACAGATACTGAAGGGCCGAAACGTTGTAATAAATATAGCGACAAAGATGAGGACAATAGCCCGAATAATGTAAATAATGTACATAATACTTCATGTCAGAAATATAGACAGATACTGAAGGGCCGAAACGTTGTGATAAATATGGCAACAAAGATGAGGACAATAGCCCGAATAATGTAAATAATGTACATAATACTTCATGTCAGAAATATAGACAGATACTGAAAGGCCGAAACGTTGTGATAAATATGGCGACAAAGATGAGGACAATAGCCCGAATAATGTAAATAATGTACATAATACTTCATGTCAGAAATATAGACAGATACTGAAGGGCCGAAACGTTGTAATAAATATGGCGACAAAGATGAGGACAATAGCCCGAATAATGTAAATAATGTACATAATACTTCATGTCAGAAATATAGACAGATACTGAAGGGCCGAAACGTTGTGATAAATATGGCAACAAAGATGAGGACAATAGCCCGAATAATGAAAATAATGTACATAATACTTCATGTCAGAAATATAGACAGATACTGAAAGGCCGAAACGTTGTGATAAATATGGCGACAAAGATGAGGGACAATAATCCGAATAATGTAAATAATGTACATAATACTTCATGTCAGAAATATAGACAGATACTGAAGGGCCGAAACGTTGTAATAAATATGGCGACAAAGATGAGGACAATAAGCCCGAATAATGTAAAATAATGTACATAATACTTCATCTCAGAAATATAGACAGATACTGAAAGGGCCGAAACGTTGTGATAAATATGGCAACAAAGATGAGGACAATAGCCCGAATAATGTAAATAATGTACATAATACTTCATGTCAGAAATATAGACAGATACTGAAAAGGCCGAAACGTTGTAATAAATATGGCGACAAAGATGAGGACAATAGACCGAATAATGTAAATAATGTACATAATACTTCATCTCAGAAATATAGACAGATACTGAAAGGGCCGAAACGTTGTAATAAATATGGCAACAAAGATGAGGACAATAGCCCGAATAATGTAAATAATGTACATAATACTTCATGTCAGAAATATAGACAGATACTGAAGGGCCGAAACGTTGTAATAAATATGGCGACAAAGATGAGGACAATAGACCGAATAATGTAAATAATGTACATAATACTTCATGTCAGAAATATAGACAGATACTGAAGGGCCGAAACGTTGTGATAAATATGGCAACAAAGATGAGGACAATAGTCCGAATAATGTAAATAATGTACATAATACTTCATCTCAGAAATATAGACAGATACTGAACAATTGAAACGTTGTAATAAATATGGCGACAAAGATGAGGGACAATAATCCGAATAATGTAAATAATGTACATAATACTTCATCTCAGAAATATAGACAGATACTGAAGGGCCGAAACGTTGTAATAAATATGGCAACAAAGATGAGGACAATAGTCCGAATAATGAAAATAATGTACATAATACTTCATGTCAGAAATATAGACAGATACTGAAGGGCCGAAACGTTGTAATAAATATGGCAACAAAGATGAGGGACAATAGTCCGAATAATGTAAATAATGTACATAATACTTCATGTCAGAAATATAGACAGATACTGAAGGGCCGAAACGTTGTAATAAATATGGCGACAAAGATGAGGACAATAGCCCGAATAATGTAAATAATGTACATAATACTTCATCTCAGAAATATAGACAGATACTGAAGGGCCGAAACGTTGTGATAAATATGGCGACAAAGATGAGGACAATAGCCCGAATAATGTAAAATAATGTACATAATACTTCATCTCAAATATAGACAGATACTGAAGGGCCGAAACGTTGTAATAAATATGGCGACAAAGATGAGGACAATAGTCCGAATAATGAAAATAATGTACATAATACTTCATCTCAGAAATATAGACAGATACTGAAATGCCGAAACGTTGTAATAAATATAGCGACAAAGATGCGGACAATAATCCGAATAATGTAAATAATGTACATAATACTTCATCTCAGAAATATAGACAGATACTGAAAGGCCGAAACGTTGTAATAAATATGGCGACAAAGATGAGGACAATAGTCCGAATAATGAAAATAATGTACATAATACTTCATCTCAGAAATATAGACAGATACTGAAAGGCCGAAACGTTGTAATAAATATGGCGACAAAGATGGGGACAATAGTCCGAATAATGTAAATAATGTACATAATACTTCATGTCAGAAATATAGACAGATACTGAAGGGCCGAAACGTTGTAATAAATATGGCGACAAAGATGAGGACAATAGCCCGAATAATGTAAATAATGTACATAATACTTCATGTCAGAAATATAGACAGATACTGAAGGGCCGAAACGTTGTAATAAATATGGCGACAAAGATGAGGACAATAGCCCGAATAATGTAAATAATGTACATAATACTTCATCTCAAATATAGACAGATACTGAAGGGCCGAAACGTTGTAATAAATATGGCGACAAAGATGGGGACAATAGCCCGAATAATGTAAATAATGTACATAATACTTCATCTCAGAAATATAGACAGATACTGAAAGGCCGAAACGTTGTGATAAATATGGCGACAAAGATGAGGACAATAGTCCGAATAATGTAAATAATGTACATAATACTTCATCTCAGAAATATAGACAGATACTGAAGGCCGAAACGTTGTAATAAATATGGCGACAAAGATGAGGACAATAGTCCGAATAATGTAAATAATGTACATAATACCTCATGTCAGAAATATAGACAGATACTGAAAGGCCGAAACGTTGTAATAAATATGGCGACAAAGATGAGGACAATAGCCCGAATAATGTAAAATAATGTACATAATACTTCATCTCAGAAATATAGACAGATACTGAAAGGCCGAAACGTTGTAATAAATATGGCGACAAAGATGAGGACAATAGTCCGAATAATGTAAATAATGTACATAATACTTCATCTCAGAAATATAGACAGATACTGAAAGGCCGAAACGTTGTAATAAATATGGCGACAAAGATGAGGACAATAGTCCGAATAATGTAAATAATGCATATAATACTTCATGTCAGAAATATAGACAGATACTGAAAGGCCGAAACGTTGTAATAAATATGGCGACAAAGATGAGGACAATAGCCCGAATAATGTAAATAATGTACATAATACTTCATGTCAGAAATATAGACAGATACTGAAGGGCCGAAACGTTGTAATAAATATGGCAACAACAAAGATGGGGACAATAGTCCGAATAATGTAAATAATGTACATAATACTTCATGTCAGAAATATAGACAGATACTGAAGGGCCGAAACGTTGTAATAAATATGGCGACAAAGATGAAGACAATAGTCAGAATAATGTAAATACTGTACATAATACTTCATCTCAGAAATATAGACAGATACTGAAGGGCCGAAACGTTGTAATAAATATGGCAACAAAGATGAAGACAATAGTCAGAATAATGTAAATACTGTACATAATACTTCATCTCAGAAATATAGACAGATACTGAAATTCGGAAACTTTGTAATAAATATGGCGACAAAGATGCGGACAATAATCCGAATAATGTAAATAATGTACATAATACTTCATCTCAGAAATATAGACAGATACTGAAAGGCCGAAACGTTGTAATAAATATGGCGACAAAGATGGGGACAATAGTCCGAATAATGAAAATAATGTACATAATACCTCATCTCAGAAATATAGACAGATACTGAAATTCGGAAACTTTGTAATAAATATGGCGACAAAGATGCGGACAATAATCCGAATAATGTAAATAATGTACATAATACTTCATCTCAGAAATATAGACAGATACTGAAAGGCCGAAACGTTGTAATAAATATGGCGACAAAGATGAGGACAATAGCCCGAATAATGTAAATAATGTACATAATACCTCATGTCAGAAATATAGACAGATACTGAAGGGCCGAAACGTTGTGATAAATATGGCGACAAAGATGAGGACAATAATCCGAATAATGTAAATAATGTACATAATACTTCATGTCAGAAATATAGACAGATACTGAAGGGCCGAAACGTTGTGATAAATATGGCAACAAAGATGGGGACAATAGCCCGAATAATGTAAATAATGTACATAATACTTCATCTCAGAAAATATAGACAGATACTGAAAGGCCGAAACGTTGTGATAAATATGGCGACAAAGATGAGGACAATAGCCCGAATAATGTAAAAATAATGTACATAATACTTCATGTCAGAAATATAGACAGATACTGAAAGGCCGAAACGTTGTGATAAATATGGCGACAAAGATGAGGACAATAGTCAGAATAATGTAAATAATGTACATAATACTTCATGTCAGAAATATAGACAGATACTGAAGGGCCGAAACGTTGTGATAAATATGGCGACAAAGATGAGGACAATAGCCTGAATAATGTAAATAATGTACATAATACTTCATGTCAGAAATATAGACAGATACTGAAGGGCCGAAACGTTGTGATAAATATGGCGACAAAGATGAGGACAATAGCCCGAATAATGTAAATAATGTACATAATACTTCATGTCAGAAATATAGACAGATACTGAAAGGCCGAAACGTTGTAATAAATATGGCGACAAAGATGAGGACAATAGCCCGAATAATGTAAATAATGTACATAATACTTCATGTCAGAAATATAGACAGATACTGAAGGGCCGAAACGTTGTAATAAATATGGCAATAGACAAAGATGAGGACAATAGTCCGAATAATGTAAATAATGTACATAATACTTCATCTCAGAAATATAGACAGATACTGAAGGGCCGAAACGTTGTGATAAATATGGCAACAAAAGATGAGGACAATAGTCCGAATAATGTAAATAATGTACATAATACTTCATCTCAGAAATATAGACAGATACTGAAAGGCCGAAACGTTGTGATAAATATGGCGACAAAGATGAGGACAATATCCGAATAATGTAAATAATGTACATAATACTTCATGTCAGAAATATAGACAGATACTGAAGGGCCGAAACGTTGTGATAAATATGGCGACAAAGATGAGGACAATAGTCCGAATAATGTAAATAATGTACATAATACCTCATCTCAGAAATATAGACAGATACTGAAGGGCCGAAACGTTGTGATAAATATGGCGACAAAGATGAGGACAATAGTCCGAATAATGTAAATAATGTACATAATACTTCATGTCAGAAATATAGACAGATACTGAAGGGCCGAAACGTTGTGATAAATATGGCGACAAAGATGAGGACAATAGTCCGAATAATGTAAATAATGTACATAATACTTCATGTCAGAAATATAGACAGATACTGAAGGGCCGAAACGTTGTAATAAATATGGCGACAAAGATGAGGACAATAGTCCGAATAATGTAAATAATGTACATAATACTTCATGTCAGAAATATAGACAGATACTGAAGGGCCGAAACGTTGTAATAAATATGGCGACAAAGATGAGGGACAATAATCCGAATAATGTAAATAATGTACATAATACTTCATCTCAGAAATATAGACAGATACTGAAGGGCCGAAACGTTGTGATAAATATGGCGACAAAGATGAGGACAATAGCCCGAATAATGTAAATAATGTACATAATACTTCATGTCAGAAATATAGACAGATACTGAAGGGCCGAAACGTTGTGATAAATATGGCGACAAAAAAGATGAGGACAATAGCCCGAATAATGTAAATAATGTACATAATACTTCATGTCAGAAATATAGACAGATACTGAAGGGCCGAAACGTTGTGATAAATATGGCGACAAAGATGAGGACAATAACCCGAATAATGTAAATAATGTACATAATACTTCATGTCAGAAATATAGACAGATACTGAAGGGCCGAAACGTTGTGATAAATATGGCAACAAAGATGAGGACAATAACCCGAATAATGTAAATAATGTACATAATACTTCATGTCAGAAATATAGACAGATACTGAAGGGCCGAAACGTTGTGATAAATATGGCGACAAAGATGAGGACAATAAGCCCGAATAATGTAAATAATGTACATAATACCTCATCTTAGAAATATAGACAGATACTGAAGGGCCGAAACGTTGTGATAAATATGGCGACAAAGATGAGGACAATAGCCCGATTAATGTAAATAGTGTACATAATACCTCATCTCAGAAATATAGACAGATACTGAAGGGCCGAAACGTTGTGATAAATATGGCGACAAAGATGAGGACAATAGCCCGAATAATGTAAATAGTGTACATAATACCTCATCTTAGAAATATAGACAGATACTGAAGGGCCGAAACGTTGTGATAAATATGGCGACAAAGATGAGGACAATAGCCCGAATAATGTAAATAGTGTACATAATACCTCATCTTAGAAATATAGACAGATACTGAAGGGCCGAAACGTTGTGATAAATATGGCGACAAAGATGAGGACAATAATCCGAATAATGTAAATAGTGTACATAATACCTCATCTTAGAAATATAGACAGATACTGAAGGGCCGAAACGTTGTAAATAAATATGGCGACAAAGATGAGGACAATAGCCCGAATAATGTAAATAATGTACATAATACTTCATCTCAGAAATATAGACAGATACTGAAGGGCCGAAACGTTGTGATAAATATGGCGACAAAGATGAGGACAATAATCCGAATAATGTAAATAATGTACATAATACTTCATGTCAGAAATATAGACAGATGCTGAAGGGCCGAAACGTTGTGATAAATATGGCGACAAAGATGAGGACAATAGTCCGAATAATGTAAATAATGTACATAATACTTCATGTCAGAAATATAGACAGATACTGAAGGGCCGAAACGTTGTGGATAAATATGGCGACAAAGATGAGGACAATAGCCCGAATAATGTAAATAATGTACATAATACTTCATGTCAGAAATATAGACAGATACTGAAGGGCCGAAACGTTGTGATAAATATGGCGACAAAGATGAGGACAATAGCCCGAATAATGTAAATAATGTACATAATACTTCATGTCAGAAATATAGACAGATACTGAAGGGGCCGAAACGTTGTGATAAATATGGCGACAAAGATGAGGACAATAGCCCGAATAATGTAAATAATGTACATAATACTTCATGTCAGAAATATAGACAGATACTGAAGGGCCGAAACGTTGTGATAAATATGGCGACAAAAGATGAGGACAATAGTCCGAATAATGTAAATAATGTACATAATACTTCATGTCAGAAATATAGACAGATACTGAAGGGCCGAAACGTTGTGATAAATATGGCGACAAAGATGAGGACAATAGCCCGAATAATGTAAATAATGTACATAATACTTCATGTCAGAAATATAGACAGATACTGAAGGGCCGAAACGTTGTGATAAATATGGCGACAAAGATGAGGACAATAGTCCGAATAATGTAAATAATGTACATAATACTTCATGTCAGAAATATAGACAGATACTGAAGGGCCGAAACGTTGTGATAAATATGGCGACAAAGATGAGGACAATAGCCCGAATAATGTAAATAATGTACATAATACTTCATGTCAAAAATATAGACAGATACTGAAGGGCCGAAACGTTGTGATAAATATGGCGACAAAGATGAGGACAATAGCCCGAATAATGTAAATAATGTACATAATACTTCATGTCAGAAATATAGACAGATACTGAAGGGCCGAAACGTTGTGATAAATATGGCGACAAAGATGAGGACAATAGCCCGAATAATGTAAATAATGTACATAATACTTCATGTCAGAAATATAGACAGATACTGAAGGGCCGAAACGTTGTGATAAATATGGCGACAAAGATGAGGACAATAGCCCGAATAATGTAAATAATGTACATAATACTTCATGTCAGAAATATAGACAGATACTGAAGGGCCGAAACGTTGTGATAAATATGGCGACAAAGATGAGGACAATAGCCCGAATAATGTAAATAATGTACATAATACTTCATGTCAGAAATATAGACAGATACTGAAGGGCCGAAACGTTGTGATAAATATGGCGACAAAGATGAGGACAATAGTCCGAATAATGTAAATAATGTACATAATACTTCATGTCAGAAATATAGACAGATACTGAAGGGCCGAAACGTTGTGATAAATATGGCGACAAAGATGAGGACAATAGCCCGAATAATATAAATAATGTACATAATACTTCATGTCAGAAATATAGACAGATACTGAAGGGCCGAAACGTTGTGATAAATATGGCAACAAAGATGAGGACAATAGCCCGAATAATGTAAATAATGTACATAATACTTCATGTCAGAAATATAGACAGATACTGAAGGGCCGAAACGTTGTGATAAATATGGCGACAAAGATGAGGACAATAGCCCGAATAATGTAAATAATGTACATAATACTTCATGTCAGAAATATAGACAGATACTGAAGGGCCGAAACGTTGTGATAAATATGGCGACAAAGATGAGGACAATAGCCCGAATAATGTAAATAATGTACATAATACTTCATGTCAGAAATATAGACAGATACTGAAGGGCCGAAACGTTGTGATAAATATGGCGACAAAGATGAGGACAATAGCCCGAATAATGTAAATAATGTACATAATACTTCATGTCAGAAATATAGACAGATACTGAAGGGCCGAAACGTTGTGATAAATATGGCGACAAAGATGAGGACAATAGCCCGAATAATGTAAATAATGTACATAATACTTCATGTCAGAAATATAGACAGATACTGAAGGGCCGAAACGTTGTGATAAATAACAAAGATGAGGACAATAGCCCGAATAATGTAAATAATGTACATAATACTTCATGTCAGAAATATAGACAGATACTGAAGGGCCGAAACGTTGTGATAAATATGGCGACAAAGATGAGGACAAAGCCCGAATAATGTAAATAATGTACATAATACTTCATTTCAGAAATATAGACAGATACTGAAGGGCCGAAACGTTGTGATAAATATGGCGACAAAGATGAGGACAATAGCCCGAATAATGTAAATAATGTACATAATACTTCATCTTAGAAATATAGACAGATACTGAAGGGCCGAAACGTTGTGATAAATATGGCGACAAAGATGAGGACAATAGCCCGAATAATGTAAATAGTGTACATAATACCTCATCTTAGGGAAATATAGACAGATGAGGACAATAGCCCGAATAATGTAAATAATGTACATAATACTTCATGTCAAATATAGAAGGGCCGAAACGTTGTGATAAATATGGCGACAAAGATGAGGACAATAGCCCGAATAATGTAAATAGTGTACATAATACGACTCATCTTAAGAAATATAGACAGATACTGAAGGGCCGAAACGTTGTGATAAATATGGCGACAAAGATGAGGACAATAGCCCGAATAATGTAAATAATGTACATAATACTTCATGTCAGAAATATAGACAGATACTGAAGGGCCGAAACGTTGTGATAAATATGGCGACAAAGATGAGGACAATAGCCCGAATAATGTAAATAATGTACATAATACTTCATGTCAGAAATATAGACAGATACTGAAGGGCCGAAACGTTGTGATAAATATGGCGACAAAGATGAGGACAATAGCCCGAATAATGTAAATAATGTACATAATACTTCATGTCAGAAATATAGACAGATACTGAAGGGCCGAAACGTTGTGATAAATATGGCGACAAAGATGAGGACAATAGCCCGAATAATGTAAATAATGTACATAATACTTCATGTCAGAAATATAGACAGATACTGAAGGGCCGAAACGTTGTGATAAATATGGCGACAAAGATGAGGACAATAGCCCGAATAATGTAAATAATGTACATAATACTTCATGTCAGAAATATAGACAGATACTGAAGGGCCGAAACGTTGTGATAAAATATGGCAACAAAGATGAGGACAATAGCCCGAATAATGTAAATAATGTACATAATACTTCATGTCAGAAATATAGACAGATACTGAAGGGCCGAAACGTTGTGATAAATATGGCGACAAAGATGAGGACAATAGCCCGAATAATGTAAATAATGTACATAATACTTCATGTCAGAAATATAGACAGATACTGAAGGGCCGAAACGTTGTGATAAATATGGCGACAAAGATGAGGACAATAGCCCGAATAATGTAAATAATGTACATAATACTTCATGTCAGAAATATAGACAGATACTGAAGGGCCGAAACGTTGTGATAAATATGGCGACAAAGATGAGGACAATAGCCCGAATAATGTAAATAATGTACATAATACTTCATGTCAGAAATATAGACAGATACTGAAGGGCCGAAACGTTGTGATAAATATGGCGACAAAGATGAGGACAATAGCCCGAATAATGTAAATAATGTACATAATACTTCATGTCAGAAATATAGACAGATACTGAAGGGCCCGAAACGTTGAGGATAAATATGGCGACAAAGATGAGGACAATAGCCTGAATAATGTAAATAATGTACATAATACTTCATGTCAGAAATATAGACAGATACTGAAGGCCGAAACGTTGTGATAAATATGGCGACAAAGATGGGACAATAGCCCGAATAATGTAAATAATGTACATAATACTTCATGTCAGAAATATAGACAGATACTGAAGGGCCGAAACGTTGAGATAAATATGGCGACAAAGATGAGGACAATAGCCCGAATAATGTAAATAATGTACATAATACTTCATGTCAGAAATATAGACAGATACTGAAGGGCCGAAACGTTGTGATAAATATGGCAACAAAGATGAGGACAATAGCCCGAATAATGTAAATAATGTACATAATACTTCATGTCAGAAATATAGACAGATACTGAAGGGGCCGAAACGTTGTGATAAATATGGCGACAAAGATGAGGACAATAGCCAGAATAATGTAAATAATGTACATAATACTTCATGTCAGAAATATAGACAGATACTGAAGGGCCGAAACGTTGTGATAAATATGGCGACAAAGATGAGGACAATAGCCGAATAATGTAAATAATGTACATAATACTTCATCTTAGAAATATAGACAGATACTGAAGGGCCGAAACGTTGTGATAAATATGGCGACAAAGATGAGGACAATAGCCCGAATAATGTAAATAATGTACATAATACTTCATGTCAGAAATATAGACAGATACTGAAGGGGCCGAAACGTTGTGATAAATATGGCGATAAACAAAGATGGGGACAATAGCCCGAATAATGTAAATAATGTACATAATACTTCATGTCAGAAATATAGACAGATACTGAAGGGCCGAAACGTTGTGATAAATATGGCGACAAAGATGAGGACAATAGCCCGAATAATGTAAATAATGTACATAATACTTCATGTCAGAAATATAGACAGATACTGAAGGGCCGAAACGTTGTGATAAATATGGCGACAAAGATGAGGACAATAGCCCGAATAATGTAAATAATGTACATAATACTTCATGTCAGAAATATAGACAGATACTGAAGGGCCGAAACGTTGTGATAAATATGGCGACAAAGATGAGGAAAATAGTCCGAATAATGTAAATAATGTACATAATACTTCATGTCAGAAATATAGACAGATACTGAAGGGCCGAAACGTTGTGATAAATATGGCGACAAAGATGAGGACAATAGTCCGAATAATGTAAATAATGTACATAATACTTCATGTCAGAAATATAGACAGATACTGAAGGGCCGAAACGTTGTGATAAATATGGCGACAGAGATGAGGACAATAGCCCGAATAATGTAAATAATGTACATAATACTTCATGTCAGAAATATAGACAGATACTGAAGGGCCGAAACGTTGTGATAAATATGGCGACAAAAGATGAGGACAATAGTCCGAATAATGTAAATAATGTACATAATACTTCATGTCAGAAATATAGACAGATACTGAAAGGCCGAAACGTTGTGATAAATATGGCAACAAAGATGAGGACAATAGCCCGAATAATGTAAATAATGTACATAATACTTCATGTCAGAAATATAGACAGATACTGAAGGGCCGAAACGTTGTGATAAATATGGCGACAAAGATGAGGACAATAGCCCGAATAATGTAAATAATGTACATAATACTTCATGTCAGAAATATAGACAGATACTGAAGGGCCGAAACGTTCTGATAAATATGGCGACAAAGATGAGGACAATAGCCCGAATAATGTAAATAATGTACATAATACTTCATGTCAGAAATATAGACAGATACTGAAGGGCCGAAACGTTGTGATAAATATGGCGACAAAGATGAGGACAATAGCCCGAATAATGTAAATAATGTACATAATACTTCATGTCAGAAATATAGACAGATACTGAAGGGCCGAAACGTTGTGATAAATATGGCGACAAAGATGAGGACAATAGCCCGAATAATGTAAATAATGTACATAATACTTCATGTCAGAAATATAGACAGATACTGAAGGGCCGAAACGTTGTGATAAATATGGCAACAAAGATGAGGACAATAGCCCGAATAATGTAAATAATGTACATAATACTTCATGTCAGAAATATAGACAGATACTGAAGGGCCGAAACGTTGTGATAAATATGGCGACAAAGATGGGGACAATAGCCCGAATAATGTAAATAATGTACATAATACTTCATGTCAGAAATATAGACAGATACTGAAGGGCCGAAACGTTGTGATAAATATGGCGACAAAGATGAGGACAATAGCCCGAATAATGTAAATAATGTACATAATACTTCATGTCAGAAATATAGACAGATACTGAAGGGCCGAAACGTTGTGATAAATATGGCGACAAAGATGAGGACAATAGCCCGAATAATGTAAATAGTGTACATAATACTTCATGTCAGAAATATAGACAGATACTGAAGGGCCGAAACGTTGTGATAAATATGGCGACAAAGATGAGGACAATAGCCCGAATAATGTAAATAGTGTACATAATACTTCATGTCAGAAATATAGACAGATACTGAAGGGCCGAAACGTTGTGATAAATATGGCGACAAAGATGAGGACAATAGCCCAAATAATGTAAATAGTGTACATAATACTTCATGTCAGAAATATAGACAGATACTGAAGGGCCGAAACGTTGTGATAAATATGGCGACAAAGATGAGGACAATAGCCCGAATAATGTAAATAGTGTACATAATACTTCATGTCAGAAATATAGACAGATACTGAAGGGCCGAAACGTTGTGATAAATATGGCGACAAAGATGAGGACAATAGCCCGAATAATGTAAATAATGTACATAATACTTCATGTCAGAAATAAACACAGATACTGAAGGGCCGAAACGTCGTGATAAATATGGCAACAAAGATGAGGACAATAGCCCGCATAATGTAAATAATGTACATAATACTTCATGTCAGAAATATAGACAGATACTGAAGGGCCGAAACGTTGTGATAAATATGGCGACAAAGATGAGGACAAAACCCGAATAATGTAAATAATGTATATAATACTTCATTTTTAGAAATATAGACAGATACTGAAGGGCCGAAAAGTTGTGATAAATATGGCAACAAAGATGAGGACAATAGCCCGAATAATGTAAATAATGTACATAATACTTCATGTCAGAAATATAGACAGATACTGAAGGGTCGAAACGTTGTGATAAATATGGCGACAAAGATGGGACAATAGTCCGAATAATGTAAATAATGTACATAATACCTCATCTTCAGAAATATAGACAGATACTGAAGGGCCGAAACGTTGTGATAAATATGGCGACAAAGATGAGGACAATAGCCCGAATAATGTAAATAGTGTACATAATACCTCATCTTAGAAATATAGACAGATACTGAAGGGCCGAAACGTTGTGATAAATATGGCGACAAAGATGAGGACAATAGCCCGAATAATGTAAATAATGTACATAATACTTCATGTCAGAAATATAGACAGATACTGAAGGGCCGAAACGTTGTGATAAATATGGCGACAAAGATGAGGACAATAGCCCGAATAATGTAAATAATGTACATAATACTTCATGTCAGAAATATAGACAGATACTGAAGGGCCGAAACGTTGTGATAAATATGGCGACAAAGATGAGGACAATAGCCCGAATAATATAAATAATGTACATAATACTTCATGTCAGAAATATAGACAGATACTGAAGGGCCGAAACGTTGTGATAAATATGGCGACAAAGATGAGGACAATAGCCCGAATAATGTAAATAATGTACATAATACTTCATGTCAGAAATATAGACAGATACTGAAGGGCCGAAACGTTGTGATAAATATGGCGACAAAGATGAGGACAATAGCCCGAATAATGTAAATAATGTACATAATACTTCATGTCAGAAATATAGACAGATACTGAAGGGCCGAAACGTTGTGATAAATATGGCGACAAAGATGAGGACAATAGCCCGAATAATGTAAATAATGTACATAATACTTCATGTCAGAAATATAGACAGATACTGAAGGGCCGAAACGTTGTGATAAATATGGCGACAAAGATGAGGACAATAGCCCGAATAATGTAAATAATGTACATAATACTTCATGTCAGAAATATAGACAGATACTGAAGGGCCGAAACGTTGTGATAAATATGGCGACAAAGATGAGGACAATAGCCCGAATAATGTAAATAATGTATAATACTTCATGTCAGAAATATAGACAGATACTGAAGGGCCGAAACGTTGTGATAAATATGGCGACAAAGATGAGGACAATAGCCCGAATAATATAAATAATGTACATAATACTTCATGTCAGAAATATAGATGATACTGAAGGGCCGAAACGTTGTGATAAATATGGCGACAAAGATGAGGACAATAGCCCGAATAATGTAAATAATGTACATAATACTTCATGTCAGAAATATAGACAGATACTGAAGTGCCGAAACGTTGTGATAAATATGGCGACAAAGATGAGGACAATAGCCCGAATAATGTAAATAATGTACATAATACTTCATTTCAGAAATATAGACAGATACTGAAGGGCCGAAACGTTGAGATAAATATGGCAACAAAGATGAGGACAATAGCCCGAATAATGTAAATAATGTACATAATACTTCATGTCAGAAATATAGACAGATACTGAAGGGCCGAAACGTTGTGATAAATATGGCGACAAAGATGAGGACAATAGCCCGAATAATGTAAATAATGTACATAATACTTCATGTCAGAAATATAGACAGATACTGAAGGGCCGAAACGTTGTGATAAATATGGCAACAAAGATGAGGACAATAGCCCGAATAATGTAAATAATGTACATAATACTTCATGTCAGAAATATAGACAGATACTGAAGGGCCGAAACGTTGTGATAAATATGGCGACAAAGATGAGGACAATAGCCAGAATAATGTAAATAATGTACATAATACTTCATGTCAGAAATATAGACAGATACTGAAGGGCCGAAACGTTGTGATAAATATGGCGACAAAGATGAGGACAATAGCCCGAATAATGTAAATAGTGTACATAATACATCATCTTAGAAATATAGACAGATACTGAAGGGCCGAAACGTTGTGATAAATATGGCGACAAAGATGAGGACAATAGCCCGAATAATGTAAATAATGTACATAATACTTCATGTCAGAAATATAGACAGATACTGAAGGGCCGAAACGTTGTGATAAATATGGCGAGAAAGATGAGGACAATAGCCCGAATAATGTAAATAATGTACATAATACTTCATGTCAGAAATATAGACAGATACTGAAGGGCCGAAACGTTGTGATAAATATGGCGACAAAGATGAGGACAATAGCCCGAATAATGTAAATAATGTACATAATACTTCATGTCAGAAATATAGACAGATACTGAAGGGCCGAAACGTTGTGATAAATATGGCGACAAAGATGAGGACAATAGCCCGAATAATGTAAATAATGTACATAATACTTCATGTCAGAAATATAGACAGATACTGAAGGGCCGAAACGTTGTGATAAATATGGCGACAAAGATGAGGAAAATAGTCCGAATAATGTAAATAATGTACATAATACTTCATGTCAGAAATATAGACAGATACTGAAGGGCCGAAACGTTGTGATAAATATGGCGACAGAGATGAGGACAATAGCCGAATAATGTAAATAATGTACATAATACTTCATGTCAGAAATATAGACAGATACTGAAGGGCCGAAACGTTGTGATAAATATGGCGACAAAGATGAGGACAATAGCCCGAATAATGTAAATAATGTACATAATACTTCATGTCAGAAATATAGACAGATACTGAAGGGCCGAAACGTTGTGAAATGATAAATATGGCGACAAAGATGAGGACAATAGCCCGAATAATGTAAATAATGTACATAATACTTCATGTCAGAAATATAGACAGATACTGAAGGGCCGAAACGTTGTGATAAATATGGCAACAAAGATGAGGACAATAGCCCGAATAATGTAAATAATGTACATAATACTTCATGTCAGAAATATAGACAGATACTGAAGGGCCGAAACGTTGTGATAAATATGGCGACAAAGATGAGGACAATAGCCCGAATAATGTAAATAATGTACATAATACTTCATGTCAGAAATATAGACAGATACTGAAGGGCCGAAACGTTCTGATAAATATGGCGACAAAGATGAGGACAATAGCCAGAATAATGTAAATAATGTACATAATACTTCATGTCAGAAATATAGACAGATACTGAAGGGCCGAAACGTTGTGATAAATATGGCGACAAAGATGAGGACAATAGCCTGAATAATGTAAATAATGTACATAATACTTCATGTCAGAAATATAGACAGATACTGAAGGGCCGAAACGTTGTGATAAATATGGCGACAAAGATGAGGACAATAGCCCGAATAATGTAAATAATGTACATAATACTTCATGTCAGAAATATAGACAGATACTGAAGGGCCGAAACGTTGTGATAAATATGGCAACAAAGATGAGGACAATAGCCCGAATAATGTAAATAATGTACATAATACTTCATGTCAGAAATATAGACAGATACTGAAGGGCCGAAACGTTGTGATAAATATGGCGACAAAGATGAGGACAATAGCGAATAATGTAAATAATGTACATAATACTTCATGTCAGAAATATAGACAGATACTGAAGGGCCGAAACGTTGTGATAAATATGGCGACAAAGATGAGGACAATAGCCCGAATAATGTAAATAATGTACATAATACTTCATGCGTCAGAAATATAGACAGATACTGAAGGGCCGAAACGTTGTGATAAATATGGCGACAAAGATGAGGACAATAGCCCGAATAATGTAAATAGTGTACATAATACTTCATGTCAGAAATATAGACAGATACTGAAGGGCCGAAACGTTGTGATAAATATGGCGACAAAGATGAGGACAATAGCCCGAATAATGTAAATAATGTACATAATACTTCATGTCAGAAATATAGACAGATACTGAAGGGCCGAAACGTTGTGATAAATATGGCGACAAAGATGAGGACAATAGCCCGAATAATGTAAATAATGTACATAATACTTCATGTCAGAAATATAGACAGATACTGAAGGGCCGAAACGTTGTGATAAATATGGCGACAAAGATGAGGACAATAGCCCGAATAATGTAAATAGTGTACATAATACTTCATGTCAGAAATATAGACAGATACTGAAGTGCCGAAACGTTGTGATAAATATGGCGACAAAGATGAGGACAATAGCCCGAATAATGTAAATAGTGTACATAATACTTCATGTCAGAAATATAGACAGATACTGAAAGGTCCGAAACGAATAATGTGATAAATATGGCGACAAAGATGAGGACAATAGCCCGAATAATGTAAATAATGTACATAATACTTCATGTCAGAAATATAGACAGATACTGAAGGGCCGAAACGTTGTGATAAATATGGCGACAAAGATGAGGACAATAGCCCGAATAATGTAAATAGTGTACATAATACTTCATGTCACAAATATAGACAGATACTGAAGGGCCGAAACGTTGTGATAAATATGGCGACAAAGATGAGGACAATAGCCCGAATAATGTAAATAATGTACATAATACTTCATGTCAGAAATATAGACAGATAGATCATAAACTACTTAGCGAGCTTTAATAAAAATATGGCGGGATAAAGAGATCAGAAAGAGAGAAACTTAATAAAGCCTCTCTCTGCCTGATCTACAAAAGATAGAAAGTTAAGTAAAATCATGATTGCTAACGCCTTAAGAAGACTCTTCACATAAAATAAATGAAGAATAGTACTTGAAACTGAGGACAAAATGAAGAAATAATTTCAGCTCTCGATTTTTTAAGCATTTCAACCAAAGTAAGGCGGACGTGCCACTAGCACGCAAGAAGTTACAGAAATTGAGAGCAAGAATAAAGAGGTTTGTTTGAGGAAAGGATATTGAGAAGGACTACGTTCAGGATCAAGGCATCAGAAGATGTCGATTGACATCACATTTAAATATTTAGAAGATTATAATTATCATGGAAGCAATTCGGAAGAAGTGAGTTCTACTGTCAGAAAATGCGAGAGAAGAAGCTGTTGGAATAGAAGAGGCGGCTACATTTAACTGTTTCCACGGTGAAAGGTTGGGACCGAGAGACCAACCTAGCAGTTAGGGTACCACTGAAAGTAGCTCACTAGAGAAGTTGCCATGGAAATATTTTTAGAAAAAACGTCTGTGAGAAATTGGCTGTAGACGATATGCCATATCAGGACATATAACATAGCATATCCGTCTCTGGATTTTGTCAAAGACCTTGAGATAAACAGCAGGTGCCCCAGACCATATATGGCAACAATATTCAATGCAATGACGAATGGTAGATTTGTAGATTAGAAGAATGGAGAAAAATCTCTTGGTGCGACACAGAGAACTAGATTTTCTTTGCGGTAGATGAAGCTATAATATTTAGCTATCCCCCCACGTGGGATTGAATGTGGCACAAGGCCGAGTGTATTGTGGGTCAACCGAGCCCGTAGGCCCGGCCAAAAATATAGCCTTCGAACCCACCTAGGCGGGTTCGAGAACTGTCAACCTCCCCGAACGAAACCTTGCCCTTCAGCAAAGCTTCGTCCGGGTTCCTCCCTGCTAATGCAGAGAGTTAGACAGACGGCGCTGACTGTAACTTTCAACGTAATAGGTTCCACTTCAGGTCAAGGGAAAGCGTGAGACGAAGCATGCGGAAACAGACGCTCTCGTCAAGTTGGAAATCAGCCATTCTGATGCGAGGCGGGTAAATGAGAGCAGTTTCGTTTTGGAGGCATTATGGTTTACAAGATATTTTAAAACAGAAATCTTTTTTTTTATTTCCTGAAGCCTAGAGTGACCTATAAATAAGCAGAAAATTTTGTCTCGCCTCGAGATCTACTTCAAATGCCATTCAGATCAAAGTCGTCATCATACATTTTGATACAATGTGAACTTTTTCCCACCAATTCCTGCAGCATTCAAATTTTAATGTTAACATTTGTCATTATTCTCTTTGAAGTGAATGTTTCTTTCTAGGAAAAGTTTCATTTGAACGTTAAAACTTTCGAAAAAATTTGATATAATTTCTTTAATGCGAACCAAAATGTAAAGTTATATTTTTTTTATTACTAAATGTTTCCTGAACAGAAATTAATATTTCTTTTTGTTTCAAAATTAATCTTCCGCTTTTATATTGATTTTTCTCGTTTTCATCAAATCTTGTTTACAACGGCAGTTCAAAATGGAAGATCTTCCTTTCTCCTCTTTTAGTTGATTGTCTTGCCGAGCATCTCTATAGATATTTATCGTTCTATAGATAGATAGATAGATAGATAGATAGATATGAAAAGAACGGTGATAGATAGATATTAACAGACTGAGAAGGTGTCATGGGTCCTTACCTTGATCGACAGAATGAACTCTTCCTAACGCTATGTATACTACGCCTCTCAAGTGAGACGGATGGTATTGTATCGAGTCACCCGCAGTCTCTGAATGTGTGCGACTTCTGTCGAACTCTCTGCTTTGCCAGAGGAACCCGGACGAAGCTTTGCCGAAGGGCAAAGTTTCGTCCGGGGAGGTAGACAGGTTCTAGGCGGGTTCAAAGGGTATATTTTTGGCCGAGCCTACGGGCTCGGAGAAACCCACGTTAAACTCGGCATTGTGCCACGTACATTCCTCGTCAGGGGACTGTTAAATATCGGCATTGACGCGAGTCGAGCGGATAGTAGTTCGCTACAAACCAGTCTGACAGTCTTACTAACACCTTCCACTTCTTGTATTATGTTTCGTGTAATATATTCTTTGTTATTTCAACTCTTGTGTTCCTTGTTGTTCTTCCATGGTCCTAACCTTGGACCATAACAGAAGATAGATAGATAGATAGATAGATAGATAGATAGATAGATAGATAGATAGATAGATAGATCAACGATTAACATTCGAAAATTGACAGAGAGTAACCATCCTTAAATCTCACCATTTGCAGTATTGTAATAAAAAAATAAAGACGAAACCTTATAAAAATTTTCCCGTTTTCCTATTAGGTTTTCGCCAAAGAGAATTTCATTAATATTAAAAGGGATACAACTGTGATTTACAACCAGATATCAGATTTATATTCCAATAAATAATCATATATAAAATAAGACTTTCAGGACTTTGCTAAAAATTATTTCTTCTGTCTTCTTCAAAGAAAGGATAATCTTTTTCATCTTGCTGGTTTGCAGATTGATTGATTTGTTTAATTTTCTTGGAATGTTTGACTTAAGAGAAATATGGTATATATTATTTTGCTTTCACAGTTGAATACATGGTAGATGATACTCAGCTTTTTTGCAAATACATGTTTACACGGACATGATTACTAGAGGCGGTGATATGTGTGTTTATATTGTAGTTTTGTCTAACATATATATTGGAATACAATTTGATTTATTTGAGAAATTGTAGGATATTATATGTACTAATGTCATGAAAGTATTCTTTCATGATGGTCGATTTTGTTTGGTGTCATATCAACATCTCTATGGGCTATTTAATGTTGAAATCTAAATATTTTGTAGGTAATTTTATGCTTGCAAATACAAATAATTTTATACTCTCAGAGGAAATGTATGTTTTGTAGAATTATATTTTGTAGATCATAAAATATATTATTCGTAATTTTGCTATAAATATTCTGTTGATTTTTGGTCTGGGGCTTCACTATTTGCTTATAGTTTGGACCCTAACAGGTGCTACCACTCCATGTCAGGGTGGACCTTGGAACAAAAGCAATTATGAGTTGGTTGCACGCTACCCAAAACTTTCAGTCTCTCGATCAAAAGCCTTGCTGCCGGATGTAATTTATCGTCATATCCAGGACACGCTGTTTTGTTGGGTCGGATTAATTCCTCAGGTTATAGTTGCCGCTTCAATATATTTGTTTGTGTAATGCTGACTAGATGATTTATATTATCGGATCAGAGATCAGAATGTAAATTTGTACAAGATGCTGTTTAATAACTTCTCAAACCTATCCAGATCATAAAATTTTTTCAACATATTATCAGGTCAGAATATAAATTTGTATGAGATACTGGTTAATAAATTCTTAAACCGATCCACATCATAAAATACGAACTAAGTGTAGAGATTCCTATGTTAACTGAGATGATAGAGACGTCAAAATGACTTACATTATATATCCCGTTCGAAAGAGGAGAGGAAAGTTTTATTTACAAGCTACAGCAACAAAATGGCGCGAATTGTATACCCAGAATCTGCCAGGTTAAAAGAAGCATTCCAACTTACCTTTTATTAATATTCACTTAAAATACGGCCCGAGAACAATTCTGTAAAAGATTAATGAGATATTTGCAATGAAATTAAGAGGTTTGTTTTTAGGACGTGAAGATCATTGAGGATAAGGAGGATAGATAAAGATCTATTTCTTTCTTCCCTGCCCCATACAACATTCTAAAATTAAAATACAACGTCAATCGCAATCTTCTGTCTTCCTAAAAACTGTTCTTTTATTGTACTTCCTCATCACGAAATTGACTCAAATTTCGTTGTGGGTCAAATGCTGCCTGAATTCATTTCTTTTTCCTCACACTAATTATAAATTAAAGAGATTCGGTTCTCGTGCCTTGGCTAGGACAACACCCTATTCAAAATCATGGTGAAGACAACAAGAAATCAGTTGAGTCCCAATCACAAGAAGTTATGACATTCACCGACATTAAAAGAAAACGAAATTATGGAGTCGTGATCGCCTATATTCTGAAATAACTGGGCATTATGAGTAAAACGTAGCTATTATAAGTAAGCTTCGTGATATATGAGGAAAGTGGACTTGGAAAATCGGACACTCACAATAGATACTGAATGCAAGTGACGCAGAGGGAAACGACGAATAGCCTATCTATCGCGATAGGGTAGACGGATGGTAGAACAAGGACTGGCAGAAATAACGAAAAGCGAAACTTTGCTATGAGTTATAAAGCATGGTAGTCATGGAGAGCCATGATCGCTCACATCCTGAAGGGACAATGTACAGAGTAGAAAAAAGAATAATCAAATAAACAGTGTTAGGAATTTACAAAAAATATATATATATATATATATTTATTAATTTAACACTAATGTGGGACGCATACCCCACCGGTGGGGCATGGTAATATTTTGGTGGGTCATGCATAGGATATGCACCCTTCAGCTTACTATACCAACAGAATATGGGGGCAATTCAAGAATTAGTTATTAACAGTGAATTGTTTTCTAGTGAGTCCGAATGTGAGTGTTAATGTCAATGCATGTTAATATATACGATGCATATGCAGTATAAATCGCAAGGAAAGTTGGCTCCCTATGCCGCGCCAGGAAATTTTTCTCCCCGGAATCGATCCCCCAAATCTACAAATCAACAATTCGCCCTTTCATGGAGTATTGCTGCCATATATGGTCTGGATCTCCTTCTGTTTGCCTCGGGGTTCTTGATAGGCTCCAGAGGCGGATATGCAATATAATTGGCCCTGTTCTGTCATCTCGTCTACAGTCACTTTCTTATAAACGCGCCGTCTCCTCTCTCTGTTTGTTATACAAATACTTTCATGTCAATTGCTCCGAGGAGCTGCATTCGCTGGTACCCAGGCTTCATGAATTCAAGCGCCCTACGAGGCTGGCATCCCGTTCTCACCCTTTCACTCTCGAAATTACTAAATGTAGCCGTCTCTTCTACTCAAATAGCTTCATGTCTCGCACCTCTCGCCTGTGAAACTCCCTTCCCTATTCTTGTTTCCCTGTGAGCTATAACCACCAGCTATTCAAATGTAATGTCAATCGACATCTCCAGTTGCCTTGATCTATCCACTATCCTTCTCTTCTTCCTTTCCCCTATCACTCGTATCTGATCTTGCTCCAAATCTTATGTAAATCCTTGCGTCCTAGTGGCTTCCCGCCTTGCTCGAGGCGTAATGCTGGGGTGAAACGATTAAAAAAAAACATAAAAGTATTTTGTGTGTATGTACTTACATGTGTAATTGGTTTTCGGAGTATTTACTGTCTCTCCACACTCACGAGTCTCAGTCAACAAAAAAGAGGGCGCGAGGAATGTCGCTGGAAGAGCCCATCTTTTGTCGGCCAATCAGCGCATGTAAACATCCAGTTTACTTCCTTCAAATGAAATGCAGTACGATTTTGAATATGTAAAAATTAAATATTACAGAATTTTAGAAATACCGAAATTAGGAGATGGCACCAAATCGGTTTGGAACCAATGCTCTAGACAAATAGTCGTTAAGCATTTAGCAATCTGTGAGGCATTGTGTCCCTCGATTCTATTGAAAACGTCTGTTTGTGAAAATATTTCTAGATTGCAAGAATTTTTTTTTGAGATTTAGTGATACAAGTTGTAATAATTAACCCATAGCAGGGGGAAGAATTAAAATAAAGTTTTCTCAAAAGTATTTATATCAGTTACACTCGTGATACGTAGTTTATAGTGGAATTTTTCATGTTTATGATGGGGGAAATAAACGTTTTTATTTTAACGTTATTTTTCTCCAGACCAATAATTCCCAACTTGGGGAACATACCCGAGAGTTGGGCCATGGTAATATTTTGGTGAGACATGCGTAGAAAGTGCACCCACCAGTTTAATGTACCAACAGAATAAGGGGACAATTCGAAAATGAGTTATTAAAAGTGAATTGTTTTCTAGTGAGTCTGAGTGAGAGTGTTAATATTAATGCGTGTTAATACATACGATGCATATACAGTATGCATACATTAATGTAATTTGTGTGTATGTATGTGCACGTGCAATTGGCATACCTGTAAGAATTCAATATTACAGGCGGACACCAGAATTTTCGCAATGCTAAAGTGGGACATGGCCCAATATCGATTGGGAACCACATGTTTAACATAAATAATAAGTTCTTAGATGAAATTTTAACTTATCTCTTAAACTTGGTTTACGAATAAAATAATCAGTTCTTTTCACCTATGGTTTGTTTTTACAACAATATGCAGAACATAAATGGAATATTACATCTATATCTGGGCTGAATTTGTTCAACCCTCACTTCCCTGGCTTGATTGCGTTCAGAAATGGTTTATATGGCACTGTGGATGATAGATTT
Source organism: Acanthosepion pharaonis (assembly GCA_903632075.3). Taxonomy (NCBI): domain Eukaryota; kingdom Metazoa; phylum Mollusca; class Cephalopoda; order Sepiida; family Sepiidae; genus Acanthosepion; species Acanthosepion pharaonis. The sequence continues at coordinate 169,207 of CAHIKZ030001209.1, forward strand.
TCCAACCTACGACCACATTTCCCTTAAAAAAAATCAAACCAAAAAAACCTTAAAAAACGCAACATTAACACGGCTCTATCACTATTTTCCATATAAAATATTCTGGCGAACAATATTCCACCAGTTCAGACATTTAGATGTTTTGATCAATTTGTTTTTACAACTTATCAAAGTTTTTCTTGTTATTTAAAGCCAAAAATTTTTTTTAGATTTTAGAATATTTAGTGGATAATAATGATTTACTGATGCAACACACTAATTAATCCATAGCTGGGTGATATGAGATAAACTCAGAACTATCCCAAATTAATTAGCGCGTAAGTGAATATAACGAACCCAACTGGAATTGGAACCCGGCTCACTGCTTTTACATTTCGAACCGCTATAAATTACACCAACCCCGTATCCAAGCTTACATCACATTGTATTCCCAAATGCTCACCCATCTAAGTTTTGATCGCGCCTCACGTTGCTTAACTACGGTGATCGTACGAGAATCTGTGTTTCAATAGGATATTGTCGTAAACCAAAACATTTAGAGCTAAGAAAAACCGGAAGTTGTGGAGAGACATGTCTTGAAGGGACAATGAATATAAAAGAAGCAGAAGAACATCATTTACAAAGAAACATTGTATCTATAGATGAAAACATAACCCTCTCACTTGTAAACGTTTAAATCTAGATTGTATTATCCAAGGAATAACTCTAGAATGTTGGTCGGCTAATTATAGTTAATCTTAGTGTTACCAGAGTCAAAGATCTGCTTGCAACTGACCTGCTGGCACGACATTCTACATCTATAATACATTATCTTGGCGCTATGTTGTGTCCTACAGAGCAATGTTTAAGATAATTGTCAGGAGGTGTCAATTGTTTCAGAAGATACGTAGTAATGCCTGCGCAGTCATACAAACTATTACCTACCACGGGCCTTTCTCCACCAGCTGTTGAACGTGTATGTCATCACAAGACATAAATTCTTTATAATATTTTGACGATGTAAGAGAAGAATTAATATCTGGGATTAACCTCTGTGAAAGTAAGATGTGGCAGAAAGTATTATCCTGGATCAAAAATATTTTCGTTTTTACATACCTGTGAAGCTTATTTCATGTACACATTTAAATACTGTCAATGACACAATTATTATTATTATTTTTGATTTCTGATGTGTACTCATTTCTTTCCGGGTCCCGCACAAGGACCTAGAGTTAGAAATGGATTCATGGCATTTCCACGGAAAAAAAAAGAAAGAAATTACATAGACAAAGCCCTACGTAAGGTGTGGGCTGTACTCGTGAGAACAATTTTTTGTATTTCTTTAAGGCATGGGCTTCCAGGTATCCCTTCCATTAGTTGGATTTCTTTAAGACATGTGCTTTTTTCTGTGAGATCTCTGATAACAATGTCTGGGTGGTTAGCTTTGATTGTACTGTCTGTGTGTATTGTGTAGTCCCATAAAATTGTAACAGGTCCCATCTCCGTAACCGGGTCTGACTGGTGTTCATACCACTTTCTTTTAGTTTCCTTCCCGTAGAAGTTACAGATTTTCCAGTGCAGATATTGGCCAACTCTGTCATACCGGGTTTTATATTCAGTGGGTGCCAATACTGTACAACCCAATACAAGATGATCAATTATTTCTTGTAATTCTCACAGATCCTGCATTTTGAGCTAAAACTATTTTTATTATGTCTGCTTGATAATTTCTGGTTAACAAACACTCATTCCGTTGCAGCAAGAATAAAACCTTCCGTTTCAGCTTTTAACCCTGCACTACGTAGCCACTGATGGGTACGAGGCTTGTCTACATTAGCTTGTTTGGTACGGGCAGAGTATTCGCCACGAAGCGGTTTATCTTGCCATTGTTTCTGTATCTGGTCGGTTGCATTTGTTTTTGCTTTCTTTTTTGCAGTTTAAATCAGTGAATTGTCCGTTATTTGTATTTCTGCATCCATTTGAAACACCATTTTGATTTTGTTAGCTTCTTTTAAACGAAATAACGGCGCTTATTATTATTATTATTTCCTTTGATTTCTGTTGTATACACGTTTCCTTCCGGGTGCCATCTATTGTCCGAATGTCAAAAATGGCAATCTGAAATATTCCGCTGTTCAAAGAATCTAAGATCACACACATTTTACGTAGATTAAGCTCTTCGTAATGTGTGAGCTGTAATTATAGTGAGTACTTTCTTTTTATTTTGAACTTCTTTAAAGCATGGCCAACCCAGGAATGCATTCAATGTGTTTATCGGAACCATTCCAATCAAGCTGAGGGCTCTAACCACAACTGGAATTACTGAAGTCCTCACGTGCCACATTTTATAGATTTTGATGTAATGGAATAAACTGTCACCCATGAGTAACTGCCTATAATTATCGTTAAGTCAACTGACTACGGAGTCTAGCCGAAATCTTTTTCGGCTATAGAGTCGAACTGTCTACCTTCGGGCATGGAGGAACCCGGACGAGGCTTCGCCGAAGGGAAGAGTCTCGTTCGGGGAGGTAGACTCAACCTAAACCCGTTTATACGCGTTTAAAAGGGAATATTTTTTGCCGGGCCTACGGGCTCGGAGAACCCAGGTTAAACCAGGTCTTGTGCCAAATGCAAACCTGGTGCGGTGTCTAAATATTCTAGCTGAAATCTTTTTCGGCATTACTGGGAAACTCTCTGCCTTCGGGCAGAGAGGAAACCAGACGAAGCTATGCCGAAGAAAACAAAGAAAAATAACCGGAGATTTGACCGACCAGATCTCGTTTATGCGGGGTCTACGGGGATTTTTTTGCCGAGCCTACGGGGTCGAGAATCCCACATTAAATTCGGCCTTGTGCCACATGTGACTGCGTGGGGCAGTTGCTAAATACTCTAGCTGGAATCTTTTAGAGCTGTGCTGGTCAAACTCCCTGCCTCCGAGCAGAGAAGTTACCCAGACCAGGCTATTGCAGAAGGGCAGGATCTCGTCTCGGGAAACAGCTACCCTACCCCATTTTATACTGGGTCCAAGGGGAATTTTTGGATGAGCCTACCGGCTAGGATTACCCCACATTAAACTTCTCCTTGTGCCACATTCTACCTCGTGGGGAGGCTGGTAAATATCGTCTAGCTGGGATCTTTTACTCAGCTCTTAGCTGTTGTCGAACTCTCTGCGTTCGGACAACTAAGATTCCGTACGAAGCTATGCCGAAGGCCAGAGGTAGACCCGAATACATTTATGCGGAGTTTACGGAAAATTTTTGGCCTAGCCTATGGGCTCTGATTGGCCCACATTATCGGCCTTTTGCCACCTCCTACCTCTGTCTCCAGACATGTAGGATCCACAGACGAGACTATGTCGAAGGCCAGAGTCTTGTCTTGAGATACAGCTACCCGTTTTATACGGGGAATTTTTGGCTGAGTCTATGGGCTTGGATACCCCACATTGTATTCGGCCCTGTGCCACATCTGATTGCGTGGGGCGGTTAGTAAATAGACTAGCTAGTATCTTCTGTGTACGACTCAGACTTACGTGAGAACTACCGACCTTATTGTTGGCATTTTTTTTCTTTTTACAAAGTATTCCTGGTATTATATTCTGTTTTTACACAAGTTTGGGTGTTAACTATTTGCCCATACCTGGAACCCTAACAGGTGCTACAACCCCTGGTCAGAATGAACCTGGGAACACCAGCAATTAGAAAGTCGTTCAAGGCTCCTCATAACCACCTGATCAGAGACCATGCTGTTGGTCGTAGTTTATCGTCTTACCTAGGAAGCGGATGTACGTTATCATCATACCCAGGACGCGGATGTAGTTTATCGTCTTACCCAGGACGCGGATATAGTTTATCGTCTTACCCAAGATGCTGATGTAGTTTATCGTCCTACCCAGGACGCGGATGTAGTTTATCGTCGTACATGGAACGATGAAGACAGATGTACTGTCCAAATATTGTTAAACATGGTATATTTTCCTTTTCTTTTCTTAAATCTCACTATTCTATTACTATTTTAGTGACTTTTTACCCTGCTGTTGTTTTATAGATGTTGTGTGATAACCAATGACCAAGCGAATGATATGAACTTTATTGTTTCCACTTAATTAAACACAAGAAAACTATAACAAAATATTTAAATTCTCTTCGCATCATATGGTCTGTACTGGTTATTGAGTGTCTTTCTCTCTCCGATCCCAAAACCCTAACTAGAAAAGGGGTAGTTTTAGTTTTTAAGTGACTCATTTTTCTATATTCATCTTCAGGATTTTGTATTTGCTTGTTTTTTCTGGGGTTTTTGGGGTTTTTTTTTTAAGATATTGATATTTTTTTTCACTTTTCGCTCACGTCAATTTTTTTTCTGTCTTTGATAAAAATTGTGTGTTTGTCTTCTATCGTTCGATCTGTTTGTATAAAAATCCCACAGGATGGTATCATCTGTTCGCTCAACTACAGATGCAAGATGATTTTTAGACCAGTTCAACGATGTTTTTATCCCTATGTGATCACAGATATTCTAGTACAGATATTATTATATTCTGTGGTCACCTTTGTTGGTACTCATTTTGAGTGAGTATTGAGAAATCTAAGATTAGATAATCAATATTTTCATTTTATTAGGCACAGCATCTACATTTTTGGTCTGTATTATTATACAGGTTGTTTCAAAAAATTTGATATCATTTCGCAAATGACTTCAAATTTTAATAGCCACTTTATGTTTAATTTTTGTTTTATGTTTTTATGTCTTTATGTTTTTGTGTTTTTCTTATTTGTATTTTTATGTTCTTTAATCTTTAATCTTTTTCATTACAGGTATAAAAATGCCGTGTCTCAGGCGGTGCGCATATTGAACATTTGTGAAATCGTTCACACAATCCACATGCTTTTGAATTTCTCATTCAGATTTGGAAGAATAAATCTTATGATCTTCAACATTAATACTTTTTAATTTCATTTGCCTTAATCATGTAATTTCTGTGATATTTACATCTCAAAGGATATCAAATTTTTTGAAACACCCTGTATAATATCTACACTGTGTGTTTCTTCTATTAAGTAAGATATATTATTATTATTATTATTATTATTTCCTTTGATTTCTGTTCTATCCAGATCAAACTTATCAAAGGTCTAACCATATTTTTTTTAAATTTCCACAAGGAACTTTTTGATATCTTGCTGAGTTTCTTTCTTTATCAGACCCAAAGCTCCAACCACAACAGGAACAGCTTTTCAGTGTCATATTTTTTTTTGTACTTCTTTCTCCGGTTCTTTTTCTTTGTTTTCTTTAACAAAAATCTTCGGGGAGAATTTTTGGTCACTTTGTACGCTCAAGTCAATCAATGTGCAAACTTTTTTTTTTCTTTTCTTTCTGGGTGGTTCTCTTCTATTGTTCGATCAATGTTGATAGAAAAATCCTACAGGATATTATTATCTGCCCACTCAACTACAGATGCAGGACGATGTTTATACCAGTTTGCAGCTGTTTTTATATCTTAACGATTATAGTTCTTCCAATATAGATCTTGACCTACGCTGTTATGGCAGTTTCTGTACTCACTGGATGAAAGAATCAATCAATGGATAAGGTGATCAATAGTGTCAATTTATTTATCACAGGAACTACATTTGGTCTCCGTAATATTATTCAAGATATTAGCTTGCCAGTTGCGTGTAAGCAGGCTCTGGTCTTGTGCAGCAAGTATAAACCCTTCACTCTCCTTCTTGAGATCTGTGGCTTGTGGACAGCGAATCGATCTAGATAAGCCTTTTTCCTTCGAAGAAAAAAAATGGTTTATGGATACAGTTTTCATCGCTTTTTTTTTCTTTTTTCTGATTTTGTGGCAGTTATATCTACGCAAGCGCTATTTTCATGACTTAACACGACACGCTTAATTGGTATAGTGATTTTCCAAACGTAGCTTAGATGTTGTACAAGGCCGAAAGTCGTATATGTTCTAGCAAACAAACTTGCTAATCATTATACCGTCATGTAATTGTTAGAAGTATTTTTTTAAATTGCTTATAGAGGTGTTTCACCAAGGAACTTTTTTTAATTTCTTGTTGAGTTTCTTTCTTTATCAGACCCAAAGCTCCAACCACAACAGGAACAGTTTTTCAGTATCACGTTTCTTTTCTACTTCTTTCTCCGGTTCTTTTTCTTTTTTCTTTAACAAAAATCTTCGGGGAGAATTTTTGGCCACTTCAATCAGACTTTCTTGTTTCTGTCTTTGATAATAATGTTTTGGTGATTCTCCTATATTGTTCGATCTCTGTTGATAGAAAAATTCCACATGATGGTAATATTTGATCGTTCATCTATAGATGCATGACGATTGTTTCTGCCAGTACAACGGTGCTTTTATGCCTGTGTCACAGATCTTCCAATGCAGATATTTTGTTATATTCTTTGGTGACCTAAGTCTTTTGAAAGTATTTTACATATTTATAAGACTGCCTGTCTTCAAGGCTTTGCAATTTACTCACATATATATATATATATATATATATATATATATATATATATATATAAATATATTTCATGAATATATAAAAATCGTCAGGCCACATATGTGGCGTGACGATTGCATATGACGATGAAACAGACTGTCGCTCTCTAAGTGTTGACTTCTATGATCACTTTTATATTCACACACGCTCTATCTCTGATATTGAGCACTTTATCCCATAAATATAGCACACCTTAAGACTATATTTCTTTTTATATATATATATATATATATATATATATATATATATATATATATATATATATATATAAATAAAGACAGAACAGTAAGATATATAATCCGGTGTTCTTATTGATATTTTTATTTTACAAAACAATGCTCAATGTAAATTTACAGAGCATAAATTTTTATAAATAAACTGATTTAAAATACGGATTCTTCGCTACACATTTATAACCATGTTTCAAAAACTGAAGCTAAAAACTTCAAACTTAATTATATAATTAAATTAAAAGCATTAGTTCTGTTTCATCTTCAAGCCAATTTTGGAATACAAATTATTACGCACAATTGACATTATTACACACAATGCAAATTATTACCCACAATACACATTATTACGTCCAATGCACATTATTACACACAATGCAAATTATTACCCACAATGCAAATTATTACCCACAATACAGATTTTGTTACCGGTGTCATATTTTCTGTCCTCTCTAAAAAAAAATTCCCAGGATATTAAATTTTCCAGCTTGTTTGCTTATGACATTTTCAATTCGTAGGTCGTAGACGGATGCTCTAGTAATCACTCCGCCTACTCGTCAGGAGATGTCAACAAATGACTATTTATTTATTTTGATAGCAACGATACATTTTGTATTTTTACAATTGATGATTTGTCTATTCTTCCAAAATATACATTTTGCATATATAGATATACATTTTGCATATGTAGATATATATTTTGCATATGTAGATATATATTTTGCATATGTAGATATACATTTTGCATATGTAGATATATATTCATGCATTTGTATGTGCTTTTTCGCGCGTAGTCTTAAGGCCAATTCACGGTGATACACAGGTAGTCGCTAAGCAAAGTCGAGCCTAGTCAGTACTTGGAAGTGTGACCACTTCCGAATATCAGATGTGCGCTTGGATGTGTGGGTGGTGAAATTCTTGACAGCACAAGACTTGAACTCGGAGAGGCCAGTTCCAGTTTCAGTTGCGTTCTTTATATTCACTTGAGCGCAAATATATTTTGTCTGAATCCACCTCTTCTCTTTTCAACTATTCTAACAATTTAAATATATCTTCTAGTTTTAAATTTCCTGCAACAGTTTGATAAGGCGACAAAAACAAATCAATTTTTCGCTCGTGATTGTGTCTGTGTGTCGCCAACACATGAAAAAGTCCCAATTATTTGGTCATTTCGATTATTATTTTAAATGTTGTTGGAAAAAATATTTAAGTTATCAGATTATGTTTTGCCAACTTTCTCCTCTCAATCTATTGATTTTTTCTGGATTAAACGACCTTGCGACTGTTTATTGTTTTGGGAATTTTTTTTTTTTTTTGTCTCTAATATTCTGAATTCCTTCGTCTCTTCCGCATCTCTCCAAGGCTCATATTTCATCTGTCAAACAGTCGAGTTTTTAGCAAAAAATAAGAAAAATAAAATGAAACAATTTAAAAATATATCAGCTTCCAGAAAGGAAAGGAAAGGAAAGGAAAACAACTTGTTTGAAATAATAATTCTTTTTTAATTTTTCATGACATTGAACAAGAAGTGTATTTCGAAATTTGGGATAGTATTTGTAATGGTAATGGTCTCTCTCTCTCTCTCTGTCGCTTTCCCTCCCAATCCCCTATCCCTATTTCTCTTTCATGTTCTCCTCTCCCTATCTATCTATCTCAGTATATGTCTATATTTCTGAGATGAGGCATTATATACATCATTTATATTATTCGGACTATTGTCCTCCTCTTTGTAGCCATATTTATTACAATGTTTCGACCATTATACGTTTCTTCAGGTGGTTGGAATGTCGAACTTAACCCTTTATTTCGCTTTAGTTCCAGTTATCAATTTCCCTCTGAAGGTTCTCCACTGCCTTAACCAGATATTGAACTCATACTTTTTGGGTCTTGTCACTGGATTTAACCAACGCCTTTATCCACTGTGCCATGTGTCCTCAAGAACAGTCTACCCCAGTGAGCGAAATAAAGGGTTCAGTTCAACATTCCAACATCAGTGTGTGAATTTCTGGGTATTATAAACCTAATGTCTTCAGCAACCATTTTTACCAGTGTTCGTATTGCAATTTTTTTTTTGCTGTTATCATTGCATGTTTTTGCAGCTTTTGTTGTTACTATCGCTTTTTCTCTAACACTCCCATATTGTATTCATTTCTATGCTTGGTTGGCTCAGGAGATTTTTGTGGCCAAGCATATATGCTGATTACTTAAGCTTACGAATTTTCCAATGGGGTTCCTTGTCTATGATCACAACCTGATCCCACAGAGGGCGATGATCTTCCTTTTCTCTCCATATGTGGTCAGCCACGCCTGATTTTTCCACTTCCCTTCGTATTACAGCTTTCTGGTGTTCTTGAAGCCTTACCTTAAGGGGCGGCCTGTCCCACCTTTATATTTCTTTCCGCACCTGCACGGGATAGCTTACACACAGTCTTTAGTCTTGTTCTCTTCTATGGGGGTCTTACACGGGAGAGATATCTGCGAAGTGTCGTCATGCTTTTGAAGGTTATCCTGATGTTATATAGGACCACATATCCTTTGTATTTTCTCTGATAACCCCTTCACAAAAGGAAGGCAGACTGTTTTCTGAGTTTTGTTGTCCTTCTCTTGTACCAGCCTATCCCAGTTTTCTGGGGCTGCTGCCATGTACACGGGGTAGTTGTTACGTTGTAGGGTACCACTTGTACTGACCAATTCTTTATCTAATGTCTCTGGGTAGCCACTTATGACTTTTGCTCGGTGTTGTAAGCTGCGTAAAGAAAGGGATCGTCCGCTGCTTACAACACCGAGCATACAATCTCACTTGCGGTAGACTGATCATGTCTTGAGAATGTCTGATGAAATGACACCCAAAATCCTAATGTACAGCCAATTAGATCAGGGCGACTTGGCTTAGATAAAAAGATGAGCTGAAGAGAAGTCAATATACCTCATAACACCGTCGTGCGCTTAATCCTTGGAGCGGGTAGAGTGGAGATCAACATGTTTTAGTGAACTCGGCGATTTTCAAGCTGATAGTGAATCGTCTTCAAGAAGCAGAGCAAGATCTAAAAGGTTAGTCAATCTAACAGGGATCTCCTTCCACAATATTCACTCTTGCTCCACATGCGGCATCCTTTGCAAATCATTTGCTGATCTCAAGTGACACTTAAGGTTATCGCTCAAAATTTAATAGCTGAGTCAATTAAGTTGTCAGCTCCTCATGCGTCGAAACCGACGGGAAAATCCATTATATATTTAATAAACAATGAAATACAAAATTAAATCTTATGAGGAATAGCTTATTTCGGCTGACGAAGATATCGGTCGTCTGTCTTATCAACTCCGGTGTGGGCGGAATTCGTATCTATACAGTGAAAAAGGTGCGGGAAATAGAATTTAACGGTGAAAGCTAAAACAAAAACAAGCTGTCGAAAACTAATTCAGAATTTATGCATTGTCAATGTTTCATTCAGTCGAAAGGCAACAGAGTGGAAAGTGGAAGTATTTCTCTAAAAGGGAAGAAGTTTTTTTTTCTAAAGTTAAATCCGAACATTAAGCTTATGATATTGATTTGTTGTTATATGAAGAACGAAATATTAATTTAAAAAGATAAGAGGAATAAAAAAGGGGTTTAAAAATAACTTTAAAATATAGCGATGAAAGGATGTAAGGGACTAATGAAAAGAGATGTGTGGAGATATTAAACTAGGGGAAATTTTATGCATTATAATTAACATAATGTAAAGAGGTTATAGAGGGGGGAAAGTAAAATATAGAAGATTAGAATTAGTTATAATGACGAGAGAGGGGAGTGAATATTATGGAAACATTCTAACTAATTGAGTTAAACCTATATTATGGAAATTTGTATTTGTTTTTAGGTCGACATTTTAGAACTAATTCATTTTTGTGTATCAATTTTAATATTTTATATTACTGGGATCTACTAGGATTATAGACCAAACAACTGGTTCCTTATTTTTCCTCTCCTTCTCTAACTTCATTAAGTAGCCACCTCTCTCATATTCCCTTTCTATCTCCATCTCTCTCTCACTAAATGTTTGCCTCCTTTCTTTTTCAACGAGATTACTCAACTTTTTTCTCAATCGGAACGTTATTTTGTAACTCGTTCTTGTTTCTTTCTCTTCAGTCACATATGTAACCGTCTTCCTATAAAACTCGTATATCTATCTATCTATCTATCTATCTATCTATCTATCTATCTATCTATCTATCAGACTGTTCATATCTATCTATGTATCTATCTATCAGACTGTTCATATCTATCTATGTATCTATTTCTTTCTATCTATCTATCTATCTATATATATATATATATATATATATATATATACATATATATATATATATATATATATATATATATATATATATATATATATATATATATATATATATATGCCTAGTTGTCTTTATCTATCAATGGCTCGTTGTCATTATCTATCTATCTATCTGCCTATGCCTCGTCATTATTATCTATCTATCTATCTATCTATCTATCTATCTATGACTCGTTGTCATTATCTATCTATATCTCTCTCTCTCTCTCTCTCTCTCTCTCTCTATATATATATATATATATATATATATATATATATAGAGAGAGAGAGAGATGTGCCTAGTTGTCATTATCTATCTATCTATTTGCTAAAAAAATTAGCAGATATAATATCTGTAATTTATTCAATTAGACATGCCTATATATATATATATATATATATATGCACACACACACACACACACACACACACACACACACACATATATATATATATATATATATATATATATATATATATATATATATATGTATAAAACAAATAGAATACGTATATCAATGTAACATGATATTAATTATTAAAGCTTCGTCGGAGATTGGGATAAAATAGACAAAAACATAGAACTTTGGTATTTCCACATGGGGAACATCACGTGATCTAAAAATGACATCTACCAACACAAGACAGATTTGCGTTTCGATAAACGATCAAAGTCCTTCGTATTGCATAGGGTCGATAATGAACGCAAATTTGATTTCACTAATGCCACCCTACTTAATGAAGATCATACTTTGTTAAGGAGAAATTCCTTTTAAACCTTAATATAGTCAGTAATCCCAACTATAAACACACGTCTAAAACATTACATCGTCACTCTTCTTTGAAGTCATTCTTAAAGTATCTAATATATATCTCTCTAATACAAAGAGTACTTTTTTAAGCGTTTCACCCCAAGCAAGGGGTGAAGCCAGTAGCACGCAAGGGGTTACAGAGGATTTGGAGCGAGAGCAAATAAGAACGATAGAGGAAAGGATGAAGAGAATGATAGGGGATAGATCAAGACATCTTGAGACGTCGATTGACATTACATTTGAATAGTTAGAGATTATAGTTATCAGGGAAACAAGAAAAAAGGAGGGAGTTCCACAGGGGAGAAGTGCGAGTCATGAAGCCATTAGAGTAAAAGTGATAGCTATATTTAATAGTTTCGACAGTGAAACGGTGAGAGCGAGATGCCAACCTAGTAGAACGCTTAAATTCATGAAGTCTGGGAACCAGCGAAAGCAGCTCAGCGGAGCAGTTACCGTGAAATTATTTGTAAAAAAGACAGAGGGAATTGACGGCACATTTGTGAGAGAGCGACTGCAGACGAAATGCCAGATCAGGGCCAATTACATTGCATATCTCTCTCGGAAATTTATCAAGGACCTTCAGAAAGACAGAAGGGGTTCCAGACCATATATGGCAGCAATACTCCATGCAACGACGAATAGTTGATTAGTAGATTTGAAGGATCGACTCCGGCGATAAAAAGTACCTGGCGCGGCACAGGGAGACAACTTTCCTTGCAGTTGACGAAACTATTGACTCAATGTATTCGTTCCATTTCAGGTCAGCAGACAATGTGAGACCGAGCAGTCGCAAACAGGTGCTCTCGTGAAGTTGAGCGTCAGACATTCTAATGGGCGGCAGGGATGGTTCTCTGTGGTGTGTAATAGAGAGCAGTTTTGTTTTTGAGGCGTTAAAGTTAATCAGCCAATTCCTGCCCGAGTTCACAACCGATTGGAGGTCCTTTTCGAGACGCACGGCCTGGTTAGTTTTGTCAGCGACACTAGATTTGTTTTTGAGGCAAGAGTAAATAGTAGTGTCGTCCGCATAGATAACTTACTTGGAATAAAAAAAAACGTCCTCGATTAAAGTGGAATGCCACCGCATTGCGCCGGATAACCGCACAAAGGTGAAGACATTATAACTCCTATTAATCAGACAAACATACATAATTACAAATACATATAACCATCCGATGCCCACTTAGACGTACACAAATCTTCACAGACTTACAGATAGAAATGTCTACAATTTTAATGCACATGATATGTGACTGACCAATAAGAATTGACCCAAACAAAAGTAAAAATATAACAAAGTTCTGTCTTTTTTCTCTTTTCCTCCATCTCTGACGAAACTTTAATAAAACAGAAACTTGTTAGATTTAATACGTTTCCTATTTTTTCTTTATGTGATCTGAATTTGACGCATATACATATATGTACGTGGACACCTCGAGGTGGTGCAATGGTTAGCAAGCTTGTCTCGCTAGAACAATTACAACTGAGTAGTGAGTTCGATCCTCACTGGGTGCACCATACTTTCGGCTTTGTGCCAGATCTGAGTTACGCTTGGAAAATCACCATACATATATGTATATCATGAAAATATATAGGCGTTCACCTATTTCTGTAATATTCTGTACCGTTTCTTAAATGTTCTTTTGAAACTTCTCACGCGTAGACACTTTTTCAAGATATTAAGATAAATGATTTTTTTCTGATTCTCTATGTCTGTCAAACTTTGCCATTGTGTAAGCCGCGACTCTGTTCACATAAGATTCCGTCTCTACAGAGACAAATACACTGCCGACGCACACGGTGCTTTATAGTTTAAATTGGTGACACTGAAGGAATATATTCGCATTTATCTTAATTTCGTTGACTCGATTTTGGCGCGCTCTAGCATTCATACTCCCTGTGTTGGTTTGATCTCTCTCGATTAATATTACTGTTTGTCTGCGATCCTCAGACCACAAAAATTAATGAATAGTAATTAGCTTGTAGCTACCACTTTCTGTCTCCATCTTTCTCTCTCAGCTTCACACTATTCCTCATCAGAGGTTTAACGTCATAATATTTCAACATTGTCGCTAACTATGGATTACATAGATCTTGATCTGGCATCTCGTCTACGGTCACTTTCTCACAGACGTGCTGTGGCTTCCCTCTGTCTTTTCTACAAATATTTTCATGGCAACTGCTCTGACGAGCTACTTTCACTGTTTCCGAAACTGCATAAATTTAAGCATGCTAATAGCTTGGCATATTGGTCCCACCATTTCACTGTCGAAACGGTTAAATCTAACCGCCACTTCTGCTCCAACATCTTCTTATCTCGCACTTCTCGGCAGTGGAACTACCTTCCTCTTACTTGCTTCCCTGATAGCTATAATCTTCAAATATTCAAATGTAATGCCAATCGACATATTCTGATGCATTGATTTTGATTCCCGTCTTTCTCTTTATCCTGTCCTTAAACAGCTTCTTATCTCGCACTTCCCCACAGTGGGACTCCTTCCCTTACTTGCTTCCCTGATAGCTATAATCTTCATATATTAAAATGTAATGTCAATCGGCATCTTTTGATGCCTTGATCATGATCACCGTCCTTCTCTTTAATATTTCCTCAAACAGCTTCTTATCGCGCACTTGCCAGGGCGAGAAGTCCCTTCCCTTTACTTGCTTCCCTGATAGCTATAATAATCAAATATTAAAATGTAATGTCAATCGACATCTTCTGATGCCTTGATCTTGATCGCCGTCCTTCTCTTTATTCTTTCCTCAAACACTCCTCTTTACTCTTGCTCTCACTCTCTGTAACCTCTTGAGTGCTAGTGGCACTCCCGCCTTGCTTGGGATGATATGCTTAAAAAAATGAAATAATAAAATGAAATATGAAAATAGTCTGTTCTCTAGATGTTATCGTGGAACACACCTATTCCTTAGTTAAGAGACTCTCCCACCTATAATAAGTTGGAGTAGTAAGAGTAACTGGGGTCGGTTAATCGCTCAGTCAGTCAGTCGGTCGATGGCGGACGACAGTTAGTCGGATACTAAAGTATCAGCAACCACAACTAGATTACTCTGCGTTATACCTATTATATCAAGTTCCTAACGTTTTGTACGTCGAGCCTATTTTAGGACCGACTTAGTACAAATACAAGCCTCCACTGTAAAATCACTCCACAGCACTAGACCACTCCATTGAGTACCTGACTCTGTTTGCTAATCCCTATCTTTATTGAAGCTGAAAATAGAGTACTTCTGCCATATATGGATATGAGTTAGACAGTCTTCACGTTTTAGTCACGATGGAGTTAAAAAGCGGGTCCGCATCCTCGTGGATGGGGAATTATTTTCCTCCCTTCAACCTGTTTCAGACGAAACATTTTAAACCACTTGCTACTCTATTTCTAAATTACTTCCACCGATTCTAACCTTCCCGGCCTAGGGCCCACCCTGCCACGCCCATTGTAGAGAACCACGTTCGTATCCTATTAATGATATGTATGTTCCACTTGAGCAGATTCTTCCAACGAACTGCTGCATTATGAAACCAATTTCTAAGTCGATGATTCAGCGATCACTATATGTTCGATCTCCGGAAGGAATTAAAAGAAAGCGTGAAGAAAGGACGAAGCACCAATTATAAGAAGACAGATTTTATGGTTATCAGCAAATTGAACAGCCCAAAAGGCGATCTACAAATTCTTTTAATATAATGTTAATATTTATCCTCTCCATATATCCTCATAATCTGTGACACTCTATAGTCGGGAATGGATCTTGGCCATCTTATATGCGCGCATTATTGTAAAAAAATATGCAGAAGACACAAAGTTGATAGCAGACACAGAAAGGGAACTATAGGTTGAACTACAGAAGGTATTAAAGGAAAGCGTGAAGAAAGGACGAAGCACCAATTATAAGAAGACATATTGCATGGTTACCCACTAATTGAACAGCCTAAGAGGCGAACTACAAATTAATAGAAATACAAGAAATTACATATCTGGAAATATTCTTAAATTCATAAAGGTTAGGTGTCATAGCGGAATGTTTTCCAGAACAATCACCATGAAAGTATTTATAGAAAAGCAACAAAGAATCAACCTTCGGGCGATGGGAAAGTGACTGAAGCCGAGATGCTAGATCAGAACTCTTCTTTTTTTTTTTTGGATTATATCAAGAATCTTTAATTATTTAGCAGGAGCATATGTGACAGAATTATTCGTAAGGGCGAATCATAAAATTATAGATATGTAAAATGCTGGAGGGATTTATATTTTAAAATATATATCATTATATTATTGTACATTTCCAAGAGTTATTTTCTTCAAAGTATTTGTTGGATGTCTTTTTTACCATTCCAGGCTTCCTTTTCTTTCTTCCAATTATTATATGCTTTAATTTTTTTTTTCTATTCATTTTCTTTGATTCTTTGATCGTTTATTTATTTGTTTTTTAAAAATATTAGTACTTTAAAATATTTATTTTGAAATATTTATTTATCTACCATTCGTTTATTCCGCTTTCGTTTGCGCTTTATTTTTCATTTATTTGTTTTTGAAATTTCCTTCACTTTTTTCATCATTCCTTTGTTCTTATTTCCTCAGTTTTTCTTCTTTCTCTCTTCACCTTCTATACTTACTTTTGCCTTTCTTTTTCATCTTTCCTTTATTTGTTTTTGTTTCCTTGAGTTTTTTCTTCTTCCTCCCCCTACCTTCTATTGTTTTTTTACCTTTCTTTTTCATCTTTCCTTTTTTGTTTTTCTTTCCTCGGTTTTTTCTTCTTCCCCCTCCCATCTTCCATACTTTCTTTTACCTTTCTTTTTCATCTTTCCTTTTTTGTTTTTCTTTCCTCGGTTTTTTCTTCTTCCCCCTCCCATCTTCTATACTTTCTTTTAGCTTTCTTTTTCATCTTTCCTTTATTTGTTTTTCTTTCCTCGAGTTTTTTTTTCTTTCTCCCCCTACCTTCTATACTTTCCTTTACCTTTCTTTCTTTCTGACTTTCTCTTCGGTTTTTTTCTTCCCAGAATTCTTTGCTTTTTAAAATAATTATTTCATCTTTTCAACATGGCGTCATTATTACTTTTCCTTCCGTTATTCATTAACATTTCCTCGTTTTGCTTTTTTGTCTATCACAGTCAAGCGTTCTATCTTTCTGGCTTTCCTTGCCGTTTTAATTCTCTTGGAATCTCCGTTGCAATATTAATATTTTTAACGAATACTTTCACTACATCGGTTTTTATTCGGCGGTATTGTGGTTGTTGTTGTTGTTGGTGGTGTTTAATCAATTGAAAAGGAAAGTGACAAACCATGAAATGTCTTGGGTGAAAAAGGAAAAAAAATAGGATGGAAATAATACTGAAAAGACGAAACGGCAAGAGATCACGTGGCTTCGCTTGTATCAATCTGTTCAATTCCACTGTAGTGTAAGAAGCCTGTACAATTACAAACATCAGTAAACATGAAAAGGTTCACCCGATTGTTCATGCGTCCGTGCTTCCATAAATTATTTTCAACTCTATTCCTCTTTTGCTCATTATCATTTTTATATGTGCATATACTAACAGGGAAATGAGCGTTGGCACCCCCACATAGATACATGCATACATATGTGTGTGTGTGTGATCCGCAGAGAGATTGTTTCGCTGTATTACGTCTAATCAGTGTGGCTAGACATCCGATTGCCTCAATGCAGGATCGAAATCCAATCGATTTGGCATCAGTTAGAGATTATTGTCCTGAGCTATCAGCTCCGCTGCAAAGAGAAAGGTGAATTTTTATATATTTGTTTCAGAAAAATCACGTCAGTGACTCACGTAATAAGCTGTTGGTATATAATTCAAGTGAATCCTAATAACATATAATAAACTGATGCAAAAAGAGAGATCAAACTATATATTATAAAAGAGCATATAAATCATATGGAATAGAAATTCAGAATTACACCATTCGAATAATTTATTTCGACCTACAAAAACTTAAATGTATGTTTTCTACTCAGTAGAGAAAGAAATAAAATAAAAATTCTTAACTTCTCTGATTTGACAAGAACTACAAGCCTTTGTGGATCGAAATAGCTATTCAAATGAGATAATATTGGATTTCTATTCTACATAAATACAAAAGTAATTTGTAATTTTTTTTTTTTTGAATGTGCAGGCTTGATGAATTGGATCGTATTTACGATTCCAATGGAATAAATTATGACTATGGAATATTAGTGTTTAAGCCTTTTTTATTATATCCTTACTCTGTCCTGGACATTGAGTTCTACCTGGATTCTATCCTCTTGGAATTATTTTTTATACATATATATATATATATGTATGTATGTGTATGTATGTATATATGTATATATATCTATATAGTTTAGATATATGGTTGCATATGTATGTGTATATCAACCAATAATATTATCTATCTATCTATCTATCTATCTATCTATCTATCTATCTATCTATATAAATATATATATATATATATATATATATATATATATATATATATATATAGGTAGACTGACGATTGCGTTTAGCATGAAACAGTCTGACACCTCTGAATGTATGTTGATTTCAATGTTCACTGTTATATTTTTATTTACATACGCTCTATCTCTGGTATTGAACACTTTATCCTATAAATATAGCAAACCTTAAAACTATATATATATATATATATATATATATATATATGTGTGTTTGTGCGTGTCTGTGTGTGTGTGTGTGTCTCTGTCTGTCTGTCTGTGTGTGTGTGTGTGTGTCTGTCTGTCTGTCTGTGTGTGTGTGTCTGTGTGTTATTTCTCCTGTTGGACAAAGTTTTAAAATAATGGGATATTTCAGATTTTTTGAATACGAAGCTTTTTCCTCGCTTATGAAAAAAAATGCCTTTGGTAGAATTTTCCTCATGCATGTCTGTAAAAAACATATGTGATTTTGGTTGATTGAAATGCTAGCTGAAATCATTTTATGCCGGATATATTTGCAAAGAATCCAGGAATTAGGAGGCATAATGCTGGAAGTTGAACTCAACAAAGCTCTGTCAGAGGTAACAAAATTAATACGCCTAGTTCAGACCATACCTGCCGTATCTGCTTCCTGTGAGAGATAGTTTTCTTCATTAAAACGAGTAAATAATTATATGAGATCTTTTCAAAGTGAAGAGAGATTGAGTAATTTGGTTTTCATTGCCTGGAATAATGAGTTTTTGAAGAAGATGAAAGTATAGCGTGGTGCTGAGACATTTTACCGCAAAGTTATCGATGCATTTGCCAGAATAAAACAAAGAATTGAACTAAATTACAAATATATTTTATACATTTTATTATTTGTTTTCTCAGATTTCTCTCTTAACCAAAAACATTCACCATTGTCAGACCCGTCGCCAGGGTATTACTATTGGCTTCACATTAAGTTAAGTGTTGAGGTGAAAAAAGCCTGAAGTATTTGTCGCCAGTTGGTAGAAGTGCATTTTCTCACATTAAGATTACTTAGTTTCCCATGCACAGATGGCGAGAGCGAAAAAAACACACGTGTGAAAGAACAAAGTTCCTCGCTGCTGGCCTGAATCATGGACAGCATGTCCTGTTTTACAAGTCACCTTTCTCTAATGACATATATATATATATAATGATATATATATATATATATATATATATATATATATATATATATATATATAATATATATATATATATATACATATATATATTTATTAAAGACATTTTAAAGAAATGGATCCGTTTTTATTTATTAAAGACATTTTTATGTTTAACGTTCTTTTTTAAAAACAGTAAATTCGACCTTGCTAACCGAACGATCCTTTGTGGCCGAGACGTTAGGCACGTCAGCGTAAATGACGGTTCCGTATAGGATGCAGGTTCGAATCCTGTCAAAGGACGAATATTTTCTATGAAAATTTCTCGGACATTCAGGCCGGTAAACGTTATTTAATAATACTGTTTATTATAAACAGATCATTTACTTAAATACTTGTATTTATAAAAAAGAACGTTAAACATAAAAATGTCTTTAATAAATACATATATATATATATATATACATATGAAAGTTAACATGTAGAAAATGACAATATGGACAAAGGAAAAAGACAGTTGGAAATCTGTAGTGTTAGCGTTTCGTCCAATGCGGATTTTTCAGGGCGAAAACTAAATTGATTTATTGAAAACAAAGTGTATTTATTCTGGACAATACAGAATTGTGCCACAAGGTCAAGAGGGAAATGACGAGTGGAAAGTTTTCATTAGCTATCCTAATCCTAGTTAATCCGACTCAGGACCCATTAATTCATAACAATTTACTCATTAACCATAAGGACTCATCCATTTTCTTTCAATCCTGCATATACAACAATATAACATATTCACAAGGGACCTACACAACACCCCATGACATAAAAAGTTCAAAATTTCATCATTCAGGAAATGATGTGGAGTGGAGATGAAGCCGGAAACAAATTCCATATATAAATAAAAGATAAATGTAAAACAAAACAATGTGAGAACCGTCCATCCCTCAAAATAATAAGAGAGGCTGCTATATTCTGGCGATCGACAGAATGAAGAAGTATTTTCCCCTAATGGAATGGGAAGGATAAAAATAGATGGCGGAAGTGGGGAAATCAAAGCCTGAACAAGTCGAGATGAAAAACTGGGAACAAAATAAATTCGGAGGTTAGGAATCTCAGCATGGGCGAAAACGAAAGAGAATGCCGGGAAACAGGCCAGGCACAACACTTATTCACATTAATTAGGAAAACATAACAGTGTCTAAGTTAACCAGGGAAGGTTTCACAGGAAATCGCCCCGTTGCATCCAAGGAACTTAAAAAAGAAAATGAAGATCTGCCCTGTCCACACGAACCAGGCTCGCCTAAGTCACCCACGTTTTGTAATTTGACGTAATTTTCAGTTGAAAATATGAATACAATAGCGTTTTCTAAA
>CAHIKZ030001209.1:192500-202500 GCA_903632075.3 Acanthosepion pharaonis
TAATGTCGACCAATCAGATTAGCCATGGTAATGAAGAAATGTAATTTTTTGTGTTTATAGTCGGACAGTAATTATCAAGTACGGAAGACAAACCAGAATACAATTTAGTTGCATTATTTGAGTTCAGCATTGTTCTCCGCTGTTAAGCCCTTTACTTTTTGCGAAACACGTATGGAGAAGTTAATTTGAATTTTCAATTTCAACTGAGAATGGTACCTACAAGTAACAGTATCATCTTATGAAATTTAACTACTGCTAAACTTTAATTTATATGATCTTATTTTTATATTAATCTCAGTTACGACATTTTTCCATAAATGAAATATCAAAATTAATAATAAAATGAATGGAAATACAAATAACACAGTAAAATGTAATTAAATAAATGTACATAAAATTATAGTATTTTATGTACACTTCTGATAAAATTTCATAAGAAAGGTACCTAAATTAATTAGATACCTTTTTTTATGAAATTTAATCTCACTATTAACAGTCTTATTTTTTAATTTCTTTATATTTTCCATAAAGCATCGTAAACGTAAAATGAAAGCTAAGTACAAAAAAAATTTTAAAAAAAAAAAAAATAAAAAATTAAAGCGCTGAAAGTTTTTCCTTAAAAGTAACAAGGTAAATAATTTGTTCACTTAAATAATTTCATTTCCTTCCATCCGTAGAAAGAATTCTCCTCCCGTAAGTTATCTAAACGTTATGAATGTGCCTTTCGTCAATCGTCAAGCGACGCGAAAGTTTATGACCTGCTTTGTTTTATTTTCAAATTACATTTTTTCGGCGCAGAAGCTAAGTTAAGCTTGGTTCAAAATATTTTAAATAAACAGTATAATTTCTGTTTTTATTAAAATCAGTTTTGAAAAAAATGATAATTGATTTTTAAAAGAATATCAAAGTAAGATTTTAATTTTTATCAAATCGAAAAAATGATTGAAAATGATTATCTGTCCTTTTTTGACCAAAAAAAAAAAACAATATTTTTAACGAAAATATCAGACGTGCTAGGAACGATTAAAAATGTAAAAAAAATACCACCAAAATACTTTGATATTTCCTCTTTAATAATAATATGAACATTAGAGGATAAAATTTTGTTTTCGTCAAGTTCGGCGTCTTTTTCATCATGCTATGCTCTTTTGTTTACATTTTCGTGGTTGAGTTGTCCCCTTTCATTCTCACGATATGTCTTAATCGCGTTTCAAATTGATTTTATTAAAAAACAACTGTGTTTTTTCCCATTTTAGGCTCCGTTAGAGCCACCAAAATGTAATTTTATGTAGTCCTGTGAAGTTTTGTTGAAATCGGCTAAAAAAAAATTCGATCCAACATATAAACGTTACAGACACACACACACACACACAACCTGCGTTTTATAATAAGTAAAGATATATATATATATATATATATATATATATATATATATATATATATATATATATAAATTATTTATAAAAAAATTATAACATAAGTATGTTATAAAATCACTACAAAAATAGCCATTTTGTTTCAACACACTCGGTGTCTTATCAAGTGATGATGTTGAACATAAAAAACAACATATATATATATATATATATATATATATATATATATATATATATATAGGTTTATTCAAAAGAATGAACCGATTTCATTATTAAATATTTTAAGAAGGAAAAGCAATGGAAAACTCTAGCAAAGTCATACGTATTCTACTCGTAATCAACTTTTATTTCCTTCCAAGTGTTCAGTGTGGCCACCCCTTGCAGTACGGGCAACATCA
Source organism: Acanthosepion pharaonis (assembly GCA_903632075.3). Lineage (NCBI taxonomy): Eukaryota > Metazoa > Mollusca > Cephalopoda > Sepiida > Sepiidae > Acanthosepion > Acanthosepion pharaonis. Next base: position 194,275 of record CAHIKZ030001209.1, read on the forward strand.
ATGCGATAAAAGAATTTTTTCCAGACACGTATCAATGTATCACGATCTCTGAGTTGTTTGCTGTTGTTATTCGATGTTAGCGTGTAGCGGTGGAACATAAGTGCCTGAACGAGGCGTAGTCTGTAAGGTTTCAAATGTAAACGTCTTCTTAGCACACGGCACATAGTGGATTGAGAGATCGTAAACTCACGGCTATCACGATTTGTGGACTTCCGCGGACTCTCTTCAAACACAGCACGGATTCTCGCCACTTCTTCCTCCGATACTTTTGCTCATACTGGACTTTTCCCTTTACACAGACACCCAGTCTTTTGAAACTGTTTTAACCACTGTCGAATGGTCTTCGGAGAGGGTGGATTAATGTCTAAAAACACGCTGCACCGCATTTATTTTTCGCGAAGTCGAGAACATAGAACGTCTTTTCCTGAGGACTCGCCATTACGGGGGTAAACAAACAACTTAAAGTTGCCGGAGACAGGACGCGAATACAACGCCAATTTGGCAGCCATTCAAAAATTAAAAAAAACTCTACTTTCAAATAGTCAGTGACTCTTTCTATGATGATGCTTGAGAACTGAATCAATTCGTTATGAAATCGTTTCATTATTTTTTAATACCCTTGTATATATATATATATATATATATATATATATCGTAATTCCCTATGTACAATACGCCTTCATTCATAATACACATCCCTAAAAGTTTGAGAAAATGCCTCTACTCACGCATAATACGCACCCCTTGTATAGTAATCAAACCCGATAAATTGTATTTCGCCAATTTCATTACGGCCAGCGTTTCCTATTCTTATTTAAAAATGGTTTTAAATGTAGAATAATATTATTCTAGCATAGTTTTATGATAATTCTTATTTTATTTTACATTTGCCAGTATTGTTAGGTACCTATGACTCTATATGTCATCATTAAGGGGTGTCAGTTGCTGAGTGTTAGTGTCAAATTGTCGTATTTTTGTGGTGAGTAGTCATTTCGCAGCTGAAATCGCCCTATGAAACAGCAAGTTTTTAAAGATTTCTTTTTAGCTGTGCATAATACACACCCCTTTTTTTTTTAATTATTTTTTGAAGAAAATGCGTATAATATTTCAAATCTATAATTTAAATAAAATAACTAAAAACTAAACTTTGGACAACCCCCAGTGCGATAGACAATTATATTAGCTGTGTCCCTTCAGTACTCTGGAGATCATCGCTCTCCACTATTTCATTTCTTTTGTAGCTTTTAATAACTTTTGTCTTTTTGCCATTTCTCCCAAAGCCTGCTCGGTCATTCATTCACTGAACGTCACCAGGTAGTTCGTGCGTTAGTTTTGTCTGGTCATCTTACCTTCACTCTGCCCGGTGAATATCAACATTAGCGTGGTTGAGTAAAACCAGTATATGTAGTATGTTTATTATTATTATTATTATTATTATCATCAGAGATACAATCTCTGAACGGGCAGGTAATACACACACACACACACACACACACACACACACACACACATATATATATATATATAAATATGAAGAAATATAGTCTTAAGGTGTGGTATATTTATGGAATAAAGTGCTCAATATCAGAGATAGAGCGTGTGTAAATATAAATGTGAACATAGAAGTCAACACTTAAAGGCGAGAGTCTGTTTCATTTTGGACGCAAACGTCAGGCCACGAGTGCTGTTATTTTTCTCGACTGCTTATATTTTCGGGTCAGTGATGCATTGTGGGTAGTCTATTTAGGCGGTTATTTTACCGGAAGTCGTTTATTTGTTTATTTATTTATTTGGGTTAAATTATTTTGCTTGTCAGTATTTATTTTTATTTTTTATTTTATTTTTATTTTTTTTATTTTTATTTCTTATCTTATATATATATTTTTTAAAATTTTTTATTTTAATCGGTGTTTTTATTAACGTAGTAAAAATTTGTTTATATCTCTTATTTAATTGTTTGGTTTTGGTTTGGGAAGATAATTAAAGCTATTTTGGGATTGATTGTTGTAGTTTAGTCTAACTATTATTTTGGCAGGAACAATTTTAATTTGTTTATTACTTCATGTATTTATTTGGATTGATTATCTTTTTTTTTTTTTCTAGCTGTTAATTTATTAGGATCGGTTTGTTAGGTTGTTTATTTATTTATTTGGATGAATTTAGATTAAATGTTTTTAACTTGTTTTATTATTATTCATTTATTATACTGTATATTTTTGTTTACACTTTTCAATTTTAAGTAACGTAGTATTTTTTTTTATCGTTATACAACTGTTCTAGCTATTTTTTCGTCTGATCCGTATATATAAATAGCCCAGAAAAATAACAGCACTCGTTGCCTAACGTTGCGTCCAGCATGAAACAGACTGTTGCCTCTAAGTGTTGACATCTATGTTCATATATATATATATATATATATATATATATATATATATATAATTGACGTCGCCCCCGGTCACAGCGCCGACTGTGACTTTCTATCCTGATCTACCACGGCGCCAGTTGTGACGTCCCTAAACCAGTTATGACGTCTTCGCCGCGGCGTCAGCTGTTCGCTCCTCGCCGCTCCGTCCGGGTGTCGCTGTCCAAACGTGACGTTCTAACCCTTTGGTGATTCGGGTAGGAATCCGGTTAGATTGATACCAGCCTCGCCGTTCCCAACCTGCTTCCAACGCCTGGTTACCAGGGTAACTGCACTGATCTCCAGTCTGCCTACCCACGTTGTGAATTGATCTTAGACAGACGAGATCAACATGGGTTGGGGCCGCAATGCAAGCTGAGTTCAACGGGGTTGATAACACACAAATATGTATAAAAAGAAAATAAAATGAAAACTCACAAAGTTCAAGGTATCAAAAAAAGGTAAAAAAACTTTTATATGTCTATTTGTTCGGTACATAGGACTATGTCTACTTCCCGACCCGTTCTGTGGATTGTGGCACGACGCTTTCGCTAGGCAAATTCTAACGCTTCAAGTTGTCTACTCTCTAAGAAATTTGGGTTTCGGTGTGTCTTTGGACGAAAGTCGAAAAACTTATTTCTGTGGTCTGGTTCTAAGTCGCTCTTCAAAACTACTTGTTCTTGGTTGCAGAAGAGTCCAAAATTTTGCGTGAATCTGGTCAGCTATCTTGATGCGGTTTCAACATTGGGCGCTCATCTCTGGTTGTCGTCCTGGGCTCAAAACTTCTCGCCAGGGTCCGCGGCTGAACTCAAACTCTCCAGAGTCTGAGTTACTGGGCACTCATCTCTGCCGCCGGTGCGCGAACTAACTTCTTCTCGCCAGCTTGAGTCGAACGAACTTCTTCACTCAGGCCAAACGAACTGGCCTCTTCTACCCGCTAGGGGGCGAACGAACTCGGCCCGCCGTCCGCGGCTGCACTGATTCCTGTCGGTTGGGGTCTCGCTTTTATTGACACCGTCAAAACTGGGTTGGGTCTGTCGGCGCCAGGGGTTCTTCGATAATTCTAAATAAGTATCCACCCTTCTTATTTCTGGTTAGGGATTTTCCACTCTTTTCCATTTTTGGTAACTCCTTTCTCACTCCCACTCTCTCACTGTGCTTCTGAGGGGCGTGCACTAACTTTCCCACTTCTTCATATCGGCTTCTCCCACTTACACTCTGATAGAGGCGTCGACTAATTTTCTTCGTGCGTCATGTGACAGCTCTCGGCCAATGAGGTCCTGGTCGGTATCTTTCCTCCTCCTTCGTGCGTCATGTGATCCACTTGGCCAATGACGTATTAGTCGGGTATCTTTCCTCCTCCTTCGTGCGTCATGTGATCCACTTGGCCAATGACGTCTTAGTCGGGCGTGATCAACCCGTGGCTTTGTTTTGGGAAAGAAATACCTTGCTTAACAAAAAAAAAAAATTAAATCGCCCTTATCATGAGCGGACGATGTGACACTCTCGGCTTTAACACGTGGCGTTCGTCAAGCAGTTTATCGCTAATTGGACATGATCCAAGAAATAAATTTTCCTAGCCTACCTGGCGTCTCCAAAAATATAAATATTTCATTTTCCTTTCGGCCCACGGGTTGATAAAAAATATCTTTATTATCACAGGGCAAACGTTTATTCTGTCAAAAGAAAGAAAAATTTAGCCAGTGAAAACTTCTTGTGTGGGTTTTTTTTTTAACACAGGAAAGACTGTCTGTGTTTCGTCAATGTTCAACAATGGATTTCTTCTTTTGGGTGACATCCAATTGATAACAAAATTCCATTTTTCGTGGACAAGCGGAAATCGGTCAACGCTTGTTTGTAGGTGACCTAGATATTTTCGACATCTGATACCTATCAACTATAACCTTTTTCCTCCTCCTTCCGTGTCTTAAGCCGTGTGTGTGTGTCTTAGCCTATGACCCGTCTGGTATTACTTTTTCTTTCTTTCTTCTTCGTTTTCTCTTTCTTTCTCCCAAATCGCTTGAATGCAAAGAAAGAATTATTCTTAAAACCTAAAATATTTTTCGGCATTAAATAATTATCAAATGGTTGATAAACCGTAAAAAAGCAAATCATACATCTATAAATATTTCTTTCAAATCGTCCGGATGCATGGTGCCGCATATATATATATATATATATATATATATATATATATATATATATTGGAAGTAAGAGAGAGAGGTTTAGGAAGGTTGTGGAGAGATACGCGGAAAATATATTGATTAACAGTCTGTTGAATTTTAAGTATTCAACTGCGAAGATTAGAAAAGCAGAAAGAAATATTTAATTAATGAATTTGTTTGCCAATTCTTTCGACGCCAAGACATCGAAAACGAATTGAAATCATTGAACCTAAGTCGTACTCTGTGAATAAACGGGTTGAGTTGATTTGGTGCATTTTACGACATAACCAAACTTTCTAACACATTCAGTGTCATTTTTATGATACGGAACTATATACAATCACCGTATTTATAATTGAGTCTACAGCATGTCGGTTTCTTAGTTAATTTAATCATATATCAAACTTTGCTCATTTAATATCAATTATTTCTAAAGAATTAACGGAATTTATCCCTTTCAACATTACCTTTTATTGGATGTGCATGTTTATGTAGATGTTCCGTTTATTTATTAGACGGTCTATTTATTAAAAAAAAAAACAAAAGCGATATCCGGTAGGTTACGAAGGCGCCCCACCTTTTCTCTCTACTTTTTCCTCGTTTTTAAATTTATTCGCCGTTCTCTTGATGGTACTTGAATGGACTTTGAAGGTGGAAGCCAGAGTATGAATGTTGGTATCATTACTGGAGTCCAGAATGATCTTTTTCCTCTCACCATTGCTCAGTTGGGAAGACATAGTGGGACTGACACAAAACGATTTTATCCTGCTCACATTTTAGCGGGATAACTCAAAATGTTTTTCATTGTTTCTTACGAAAAATTGTGTCAAAATGGCTAAACGTCTTATCTGATTATCTGGAGAAAAAAACTCAATCAGTTTAAAAATTAGATATTTAACATTTTGTGGAATGGATAAGGTTACGAACAAGTAGATGGTTAAGTAATAACTAAGAGAAGGCTTGCAGATATATCGTATATTAAACAGTAATTACACTGGAAGAATATTACATGACTAGTGAGAGTGTATCGAATGAACTAGCATTCAATCTATTCACTCTTCACTGTAACCCGAACATTCTCTCCTACTAAATTTATAGTAGGCGGAAGAGACTAGCATAGACACTTAGAGGGAGGACACCACAACAGATAATTATGCCGTTATAGGATTTGGACTTTGGACTTTGGATTTTGCTGTTATACTAATATAAATAACGAGTTCAAGGAAATTGAATGGATTTTAACGGGCGATATTTCATATTTTGTTTTTTTATGTAACCGAATTAAAAGAGAGAATGTCATTTTGCTATAAAAAAAAGTATTGCTGTTTTTTTTGCTATATATAGGTATACTTATACTATATACTATATATAAAAAATAGTAAATAATAGATAATAAATTGTAGATACTTTACATATTTTGATAATTTAAAATAAAGAAATTAATAAAAAAAATTTCATTTTTATTTTTTATAAAATGATAATTAATAAATACTTATAAAAGGTAAATAATATCGCATCGTAATTTGTTCACGTATGTAAATAATCCTGTTAATATACTTACACAAGGAGTAAAGAAAGTAGAAAATAATTGCAGTTTCAATTTTGTGGGGGCGGAAGTTAAAGTTTGCCAAGAATTTTTTTTTTTTTAATGAAAATTAGATTCAACAGTTCGGTGAATGTATTCTCATATCAAAATCTCAGGAATTTTACATGAAATCTCTTGAAAAGCCGCCGCAAATAAAGATGAAAAACTGTAATAAAATATAGCCGGATTTATTTTTTGAACACTACTTACATTATTCGAACTATTGTCCTCATCTTTGTTGCTATATTCATTACAACGTTTCGGACCGTTAGCATCTGTCTATATTTCTGAGATGAGGTATTATGTACACAACGTTTCGGACTATTGTCCTCAAAGCATATTTATCACAACGTTTCGGCCCTTCAATATCTGTCTATATTTCTGAGATGAGGTATTATGTACACTATTTACATTATTCGGACTATTGTCCTCAAATTTGTTAAACATATTTATCACAACGTTTCGGCGCTTCTATATGTGTCTATATTTCTGAGATGAGGTATTATGTACACTATTTACATTATTCAGACTATTGTCCTCAAATTTGTTGACATATTTATCAAAACTTTTCGGCCCTTCAGTATCTGTCTATATTTCTGAGATGAGGTATTATGTACACTATTTACATTATTCAGACTATTGTCCTCAAATTTGTTGACATATTTATCAAAACTTTTCGGCCCTTCAGTATCTGTCTATATTTCTGAGATGAGGTATTATGTACACGATTTACATTATTCAGACTATTGTCCTCAAATTTGTTGACATATTTATCAAAACTTTTCGGCCCTTCAGTATCTGTCTATATTTCTGAGATGAGGTATTATGTACACTATTTGCATTATTCAGACTGTTGTCCTCATCTTTTTTGCCATATTTATTACAACGTTTCGGCCCTTCAGTATCTGTCTATATTTCTGTGATGATGCATTATGTACACTATTTACATTATTTGAACTGTTGTCCTCATCTTTGTTGCCATATTTATCACAACGTTTAGACCATTGTATTCTTTTTCATGTGGTTGGAATGTCCAACTGAACCCTGGATAGACTAGTTCCATTGAACCTGTTATCAGTTAATTCCTCTCTCCAAGTTATCCACTGTCTTAACCGGGTATTGAATTCATACTCTTTGAGTCCTGTCACTGGATGAAACCAACGACTTTATCCACTGTGCTATGTGTCCTTGAGGACATCTGTGTATGAATTACTGGGTATTATAAACGTAATGTCTTCAGCAACCGTTTTTACCAGTGCACATATTGCAATTTTCGCTGTTATCATTTACGTTTTTACCAGAGCTCATATTGGAATTTGTGTTGTTATTGATTTTCTCTTTTGAAGTTTATAAAAAATCGGAATTATTATAACTCAACCTAATAAAAAAGTTTCATTTATAACTAGCGGAAAAATAAACCTTTTATCGATAATGCAACAAACCAACAAATGAATGAAAATAAACTGATGTCCGAAATATTATTTATTAATCAGTATCACCCGAAGCTAAGCAGGAAAATCACTAAGACGCAAGGGGGTTACATGGTGTTGATGATTTATGAACAGAAATATTAATGATGATCAGAAAACGAAAAGAGTAATCAGAGGACAGTAAAAAGCGATTGACATTGCACATTCGGGAATACAGGTGAAAAGTTCCGATATCTCCGGCATACAGGTGAAAAGTTACGGTATCTCCGGCATAAAGGCGAAAAGTTCCATATCTCCGGCATACAGGTGAAAAGTTACGGTATCTCCGGCATAAAGGCGAAAAGTTTGATATCTCCGGCATACAGGTGAAAAGTTCCGATATCTCCGGCATACAGAGATATCTCCGGCATAAAGGCGAAAAGTTTCGATATTATTTGAAAACGGCATACAGGTGAAAAGTTCCGATATCTCCGGCATAAAGGCGAAAAGTTTCGATATCTCCGGCATACAGGTGAAAAGTTCCGATATCTCCGGCATACAGGTGAAAAGTTCCGATATCTCCGGCATAAAGGCGAAAAGTTTCGGTATCTCCGGCATACAGGTGAAAAGTTCCGATATCTCCGGCATACAGGTAAAAAAGTTCCG
>CAHIKZ030001209.1:207500-245000 GCA_903632075.3 Acanthosepion pharaonis
GTTAGATCCAGTGACAGAACCCAAAAAATGTGAGTTCAATAGCCGGTTAAGGCTGTGGAGAACTTGGAGAGGGGAATTATCAGGATATAACCGATAACTGGCATCCATTAAACATGGCACGTTTAACTAGAACATTGTTCTTGAACTCGTGTTCTGGAAAAGAGGACCACACATTCAGCTTTTGGGTGGTTTTAAATGACTCTACTTTTATGATTATCTAAAATCTCTAACAAAATTTTATGTTTGCCAATTCAAAGTCGGGCTGGAAACAGGGTTCTTTAAAAGCCTGGTCATTAAATTGACAACAGGTGGGCTGGAGACAACATTCCTAAGAACCCTGGTCATTAAATTGAATTAAAAAGTAAATGAATCTATTTATTTATCTTCTATAGATGTGGGATGAATCGTATTGCTACAATAGAAGAAGATATTTCAGTAGATTTTTTCCTTTACTAATAGTATACGAAGAGAATGAGGAAGAGTCCACCCTGTGTGCGTGGAAAATGCATCTTAGCCGTTAAGGTCTACTCTGTTGAAACTAGGATATATAGATGTTTGGAAGGTTAACCCATGAAAATAGAAATAAAGTGGCGAGAGGCTAGCAACGGATCTGGCAATTGGGATGCCGAGCTAAAAGTCTCATGGTTTTCAGAGGTCATCAAAAATGAATACTGCTGGAATTCGAACACGTTAAGCCTATTTGCAAAAAGATAAACTACAGAATCAGAGCGGTATTAATAATTCAACATATACCTATATTATTTTGCTTGTCTGTGGATATGGATTTACCGGTTTCCATCTAGGATTAGAGTGTAGAACCTGCTCGATCGCAAGCCGTTTTGAGAAATCAGTTAATCTTTCCAGATGAGAAAATATGTATAATGATATTAAGTGCAAAGTTATTGGGAATAGTAGGTGAGATGTGGCAGGAGGAGGTTGGAAGGAAAGCGTGGGAGAGGAAGTTAAAAGTAATCTAAATCAAAACAAAAAATAGATAGATAGATAGATAATGAACAGAATAAGAGAGTGATATACATAGACAATGAACAGACTAAGATAGATAGATAGATAGATAGATAGATAGATAGATAGATAGATAGATAGATATGAAGAGACTGAGATAGCTAGATAGCTAGATAGATAATGAACAGACTAAATAGATGAATAATGAACAGACTAAGAGAAATAGGTAGAAAGATAAACAGATATGAAGAGACTGAGATAGATAGATAGATAGATAGATAGATAGATAGATAATGAACAGACTAAGATAGATAGATAATCAACAAACTAAGAGAGATAGATGGAAACATAGACAGATATGAAGAGACTGAGGTAGATAGATTTGAACAGAATCAGATAGATAATGAATATACTAAGATAGATACATAGATAGATAGATGTGATTTCGATCGATATTGCTCTCTAAGAGAAATGCGAAAACGTTCCTATATATAAAACTAGTCTCACTCCAATCAAACGTGAAAGGGGGCGATAGACATTGGGGAAATTTCGATGTGTACCCTACTCGCGTCACCTGATTCAGAGTTTCATTTCGATATACGAACCTTGCGGCGCGCGAGTTTCCTCCGCCCGTTTGCGTTCGTTTCCTATAGATTAATTGCATCCGACGTCTTCAGAAACTTTAAGCGCGCCTTTCACTCGTTGTTTTTGCTTTGTTTTGCATTTTTCCCTATTTTGTTGCCCTTCACCATACCCGGGATCCGCACACAGGCGTAATTCTGTTCCTACAACGCCCCATACGTTCTATCCCATTTCCTTCTCTTCAAACCCTGACCATATTTCCAGATGAGCATTCAACATCGCCGTCACCGACCTTCAACCGCCGACGATCGCTTCTTCGCTTCACTTGGTGGGTTTGTGCTCATGCATTGGCTATCTCCGTTCATTTATTTATTCATTACATTTCCTCCCTTCTTTTCTCTCTTTCTCTCCATTTTAGTGCATCTTACTCTCTTTCTTCTACTTGCTCTCCTTTTTTTTTCTCTCTTTTTTTCTTTTTCCTATTTCCATCTATTCACGGTGTTTTCTTCTCTTTTTCTTTCAATTCTCTTTCTCTTTCTCTCTGTCTCTTTCACCTTCTTTGCATTTTACTCCATCTTATTTTTTTCACCAGTCTCTATTCTTTCTTTCTTTCTTTCTTTCTTTCTTTCTTTCTTTCTTTCTTTCTTTCTTTCTTTCTTTCTTTCTTTCTTTCTTTCTTTCTTTATTTATTTATTTATTTTACATTGTAAAACTTTGAAGATTCTTCTTTTCATTTTTCTTTCTTTTTTCACTTTTCCTTCTTTTTTCTTTCTTTTTTTCTAAATTTTTCTTCGTTTCTTCTTTCTTAAATTAAACCAGTAATATTTTATACTTTCACTTGTTCATTCTTTTATTAACCTGGCTTTTTTCTTCCTCCCTTCTTTCCTTTCTTTCTTTTATCTTTTTTTTTTTATCTTTCTTTTTCACAGGAAAAGTTTACTTTCTTTATTTCTTTCCTGTTTACAGAGGGAAATAAGTAGCGCTTTCTTTCTTTAATTCTTTTCTACAGGAAAAATGACTATCTATTTTTTTTCTTTTTGAAGGCAACTTTTGGGTTTTTTCTTTCTTTTTTTCTTTCTTTCTTTCTTTCTTTCTTTCTTTCTTTCCATTTTAGTGCATCTTACTCTCCTTCTTCTACTTGCTCTCCCTTTTTCTCAATCTTTTCTTTTTCCTATTTCCATCTATTCACGGTGTTTTCTTCTCTTTTTTCTTTCAATTCTGCTCTCTTTTTCTCTGTCTCTTTCACCTCGTTTGCATTTTACTCCATCTTATTTTTTTCACCAGTCTCTATTCTTTCTTTCTTTCTTTCTTACTTTCTTTCTTTCTTTCTTTCTAGTTTGAATCGCTTTTTATCTTCCACTTTTTATAAAATACTCTCTCTTTTGTTTATATCTTCTATCTCTTTTGGCCAATAGATTCTTCCTCTCTCCCCTTTCATTTGTTCTTTTCCCTCGATTACAATGTTCACTCTCGTCTCTCTTTTGATTTACTTACGTTCTCTCCTTTTATCCCTCCCTTTCATTTTCTGTATTTCATATCTTTATCTTCCTTCACCTCTCTCCTAATTTCTTTTTTCCTTTCTTTCTCTATACTTTTTCTTCTCATTTACTCTTTCTTTTTTCATTCTTTTTCTATATATATTTTTTTCTTTCTATATCTTTCCTTTTTTTCTTTTATCCTTTACTTTTCGGTTTTGTTCTTTCTGTCTTTATTTATTTATTTTTTTCCTTCCCTTTTTTCTTTCTTTTTAGTCCTTTCTCTTTATTTTTCTTTCATTCCCTTTTCTTTTTTTTTACTTTTTTCATTACTTTTAATTTTTCTTTCTTCTTTCATTTTTTCTTTAGTTTTTCTTTCTTTCTCTTTTTTCTTTTCTTTCATTATCTTTTTTTGTTTCTTTCTGTTTTACACTGCCCCCCTCTTTCATTCACTTTTTCTTTTCTTTTTTTTCGACACCTCTATTACTGTATGCTTGCTTACGTCTTTCTGTTTTGAACTTTATCTCTATCCCTCTTTCTTTCTTTCTCTTTTTCCGTATTTTACTCCCTCTGCTGGTTTTCTTCACCTTTCTTTTCTTACTCTCTTTATCACGGTTTCTCTTTTTTCCTCTATTTTCATTCTCTCTTTCCGACTCTACTCTTCTTCCCTTTTCTGTTCTCTTTTCCCTATATTACTCTGTCTTTACTTCCTTCTCTCTTTTTAACGTCCGCTCTCTCTTTCTTATGTTACTCTTTCTATCGTTCTCTCGTTCTCTGTATTTCAATCCATGTTGCTTTCTTCTCTTCATTCGTCCTCCTTTTTTTTTCTTTCTATTCTACTCCTCTGTCTCATTATTTATTTACCGTTTTATCTCAATGCATTATTCATCTTTTTACATTTATTTTCATTCTTTCTTTCCTTCTTTCTTTCCTTCTTTCTTTCTTTCCTTCTTTCTTCACTATTTTACTGTTCTCTTTTTATTTATATTCATAACTTTTTTCTAGCAAATCTTCAGGAACTTTCTCCATATATATTATCATTCTTTTCTTTACTTTTGATATTTTCCTTTCTTCATTTTCTTCATCTTCCAAGTTTTTTCTTCTTCTTCTTCTTCTTCTAATTACTCTTATTATTATCATTATTATTATTATTATCATTATTATTATTATTATTATTATTATTATTATTATTCGTCGTATTTTTCTTCTTCATCAAATCTTCTTCAAATCTTCCTGTTATATCGTGGCTTCGTGTATTCTCTTTCCGTTATCTCGTCTTCTTACTCAATGTTTTATTCATCTTTTTACCTTTTCTTTCATTTTTTCTTTCTTTCTTCTTCCTTATTTTATTATTTTTTACTCTTTTTATATTCATAACATTATTCTTCGACTTCTTGAAATTCTTTGGCGTTGTTTTAGCAAATCTTCCGGAATTTTCTCCATATAGATTATCATTCTTTTCTTTACTTTTTGTATTCTTCCTTTCTTCTTCTTCTTCTTCTTCTTCTTTCTCTCTTTCGTCTCTACTTTGCCCTCTCTCTCTTTTATTCTATCTCTCTATCTTTTCCCCTTTCAGCCCACCTTTTATCTCTATTTAATCTGTTTATTTAATTCTCTCTTCCTCTTTTTCCGTCTCTCATTATTTTCTCTTTCTTCATTTCCATATATTTCTTCACTGTCTCTTTCCGCCTATATTTATTTATTACACTTTCCTTCGATATCAATATCATTATTTCCTTCTCCCAATTTCATTCTCCTCATCTCCGTTTTCCAATCATTTTCCCTGATTCCTCGCTAGATCTATCTACTATTTAACCCATAGCTATTGAAGAAGACGTGGGTCCTACATTTCTGAAATGCGTTTGCATTAATACAACAAACACGACTGGAATTGTAACTCGACTCTACGATTCCAAATTACGAGATGTTATCGATCAGACTACACAAATATCGAACACCTGTTATTCTCAAGTGGTAAGTAATCCTGGCAATGACCAGTCTCGATATTGCTTAACTTCGGTAATCTTACAAGAACCTGTTTCAACATCATATATATATATATATATATATATATATATATATATAGCCTTAGGTCTTCCGTTTTTATGATGACTTCACGGTGTATGTTTATACAGGGTTGAACCATATGATGTCACGTGTGCGTTGTTTTAGCTTACTTTTATCTTTATTAAGTTGTTTATTTCTACATACACTAATTTTCTCTTTATGGTTGCAATTTTCTAGCGCATTAGTATATTTAGTTTTATTATCGTCAAATACAGGGTGACCAAAAAAACGGGAATTTTTGAAGTGCGTATTGCCAGACATGAGCAAGTGGCAAACAATACGAGACAGTAACCTTGAGCAAATAAACATTTCGCCATTTAGAATTCAAGATGAAATTCACAGTATCCCAGCTGAAATGTTGCAGCAGTCAATGAGGAATCTCAACAGCAGATTTAAAGAATGCATTCATATGCAAGTGAGAGACAGAACAAATGTAGTAAAAATCCAGTTTGTAGCATTTACTTTTTTTAAAAAAGTGCTCAATACAAAGTAGAGCAATATATTATTATTATATTTTTTATGATAAGAGATTATAATAAAAACATTTATGCACTTCAAAAATTCCCATTTTTTGGGGTCACCCTATATATATATATATATATATATATATATATATATATATATATATATGTGTGTGTGTGTGTGTGTGTGTATGTATATATATATATATATATATATATATATATATATATATATATATATATATATTTTAAGAGATTATAATAAAAATCATGTTCATGTTTCAATGCTATGTTTGTACTTCTTTTCTTCTTTAGGTGAAGGTAAGTAATGGTACAATCATAGCATTGAAACTATGAATAATAATCTAGCGATTTTAAAAAATGTTTTATTATAATCTCTTAAAATATATATATATATACATATATATATATATATATATACATATACATATATATATATATATATATATATATATATATATATATATATATATATATATATACAGGGTGACCCCAAAAAATGGGAATTTTTGAAGTGCATATTGCCAGACATGAGCAAGTGACAACACTGCGAGACAGTGACCTTGAGCAAGTAAACATTTCGCCATTTAAATTCAAGATGAAATTCACTGTATCCCAGCTGAGATATTGCAGCAGTCAATGAAGAATCTCAACAGCAGATTTCAAGAATACATTCATACAGAAGGACGCCATCTACAGGTCGTAATTTTTAAAAAATGAAAATTCCATCATTGTTTCTTAAATGGCATGTTTTAAGGTTTCAATTACTATGAATAAAATATTTTTCTTCGATCACTCTTGGTTTTATAGGATTGTTAAAAAGTTTCCGCTGGGGTCACGCTATATATATATATATATATATATATATATATATATATATATATATATATATATATATATATCACAATGTTGATCGTCAAATATTTCTTTGTTAGTGGAGTTGGTCGATAAGCTAAACTGTAGTGTAAGTTGTCAAAGATCTTTTTATGCTGGTTGGATTTTATGTTATTGTACTTGTGGTTGTATGAATCCTTCTTGTCTCTTTTGTCTTGTAACGGCATTCACCCGGGGTAGGTTGAGCCGGCTCTAATTGAATTAACCGCATCGCGCGTCAAGGCCGTCCACCCCAGTCGATCGGCAGCAGAATCGACGGCATGATCGAACCATTCGCGATTCCAGCGTCGGACCCCGAAAACGCGAGGACCGGACATGAGTTCCATATATGCTTTGACCATTGGGATCCACGTCTTGAGTTGAGCACCTCGGCACTTCCTCCAACCAGTGGGTGCGTTTGGCGCCACCAATTTACGGACGAACTCATCACCAGGCCGCCGCAGCACGTGGCCGAACCACCGGAGTCTCCTGTTAAGCAGAGTTTCTTCCAGACCCAGAATGTTGCATCTGGCGCGCATGGACGAGTTGGGGATCCGGACGGAAAGGCGCATGCGCAGGATACGGCGGAGGCAGTAGTGATTAATCCTTAATGTAGCGATATTCCAAGCTTAGCTTAGGTGTGGCACAAAGCCGAAAGTATGGGGCACCCAGTGAGGATAGAACTCACTGCTCATTCGTAATTGTGCTAGCGAGACCAGCTTGCTAACCATTACACGACCTCGGGGGACTCTATGAATCCTTGGTGCATAGGTTATGTATTGCCGTCTAATGTAATATGTAAAAAAAAAAATGATAACTTTAACGTTAGCATTGGTATTTAGTTTATGGTCCTTAAAAAATTTAGGTAGTTCCTTTCTCATCTCATTGGATAAAGATTTTGGTCACCTTGATTTAAATATTCATTGATAGAATGATACAGGCAGGCCATGAATCATGTTGGAATTGGTTAAATATCAAATGTAATTAACTGTACTTTTGCTTATAAATTGTAGTCTAAATTGCGCAAAAATGAAAGATATATTTACAAAAACATTTTGAAATACTAAAGAATAAATTTATTCAATAAAATCGGCATTGTCTTCAAACATGGCCTCTAGATGACATTGAAATCTCTGAGCGGACTCCTTGCATAAGTTGGTAAACGCTGCCATAATCATGGTCTTTAGTTGATCTTTCGTGGTACAAGGAATTTTATTGAACTCTTGCACAACAGCACTGCACACATAATAATCGAACATAGTGTAGTCTGGGGAGTTAGGTGCCCAGATTTAAGGGATGATGTAGTCGCAGAAATTGCCTGACAGCCATGACTGGGTTCTAATGCTTGTGTGGCATGGTGCAGAGTCCTTTTGCCAAACATACGGTCTTCCAGCAGCCTCCCTCTCTCCCTATATATATATATATATTACTCATATAGGATTTAAGATTTAAGAAACAGCATATATATATATATATATATATATATATATATATATATATATATATATATATATATATATAGTGATCAATATTAAAAATATTTAAATAATACTAAAAATAAAGTTTTAATAATTTTATATAAAAAGAGTACTTAATTTGAAATATTTTTGTGTTGGTTCAACAACAAATTTTCAATAAACTTTTTTGAGCAGCAATTTTTCAACATTTTTTAAACAACAATTTTTTGTTTCTCTCTCTCTCTCTCTCTCTCTCTCTATCTCTCTCTCTCTCTCTCTCTGTTAATCTGATATCTTTCGTTTACTTTTGGCTGATGTTCATTTGCAACTTTTTGCAAAGATTCATTTACTACTTTTTGTAAAAGAACTTTTGCTACTTTTTCTTAAAAGTGTCATTTGCTGATTTTTTCAAACGAATGATTTCCTACGTTGGAAAAAGATCATTTGCTACTTTTTGGAAAGGATGTCATATTTTGCAAACTATCATTTACTTTTTGTATCATTTGCTACTTCTTGCAATGGATGATTTCCTACGTTTTTAAGAGGGTCATTTCGTACATCTTACAAAGGATCATTTCCTACTTTTTTAAGAAGATCATTTCGTACATGTTGAAAAGCATAATTTCCTACTTTTCGAGAGGGTAATTTCTTACATCTTGCAAAGGATTATTTCCAAGTATTTTTTAAGAGGGTCATTTCGTACATCTTGCAAAAGAGCGTTTACTACTTTTTAAGAGGGTCATCTTTTACATCTTGCAAAAAATCATCATTTACCACTTTCTTAAGTTGTCATTTCGTAGATCTTGCAAAGGATCATTTGCTAGTTTTTTAAAAGGTTCATTTACTACTGTTCCAAAATAAATCACACCATACATTTAAACATGTTTGATTTTGAAATTCGCAGGTCATTCGGTTGGACATTTTCTCTTGCTGACCCGCAAATATTTGTTGTAATATATAAATTTACTAAACCGTATTATTTATTTATTTATTTTACAAACTGATTTATTACTAAAAAAAACCAACAGACTTACTCTTGTACTCTTATATATATATATATATATATATATATATATATATATATATATATATATATATATATATATATATATATATATATATATATATATAATTGGGAGAGCATCTCGAGACTATGTAATGGTTAGCAAGTAGTGAATTAGATCCTCGCTGGATGCCCCATACATTGGGCCTTGTGCCACATATAAGCTACGCTTGGAAAATCAATATATAAAAGAGGCGATGTTATGCCGGATGAGAAATTGGGATTTCGAGTTTTTTGCAGGCAAAGCAAGGCGGACGGTTGTATCGGCATTGACTGAACGAAACGAAAAAGTATTCTACAGTGGCAGATGGTAACTTACCGCCAAAAGAGAATACATTAAAAACTGAAATTAGGATCCTAAATATTCGAATACACACGCACTCGTGCTGACAGCGGTGTGAATCCTCAGAATTTGACGTGTTTACTTTAATATTCGTTCAGTATAAAAAAAGTTTAAAAGGAATTAGTGATAAACAGAGAAATATATATATATATATATATATATATATATATATATATATATATAACAACCAAATGAGTTTGAAGCAAATGTCCACTCAATGGGGTGGACAACAAAGAAGAGGTGGAGAACGAATGTGGCCAAAGTAAGTTATATGTGGAATGCACTGAAGGCAGCTTAAAAAATGGTAAAACCATCGGTCATCATTTACATTGGAACAATATAGAAGTAGAACGAAACTAGATAGCCATGCCTGGGAAGTTAAAGGAAAAAAAACTGCGATATAGCATTTTAAAGAAGGTCAATGGAGCATTTAAACTAGGCCAATGGAACATTTTAAAGAAGGAAAATAAAGCATTTAAAGAAGGACAATAGGGCATTTTAGAGAAGAAAAATAAAGCATTTAAACAAGGTCAATGGAACATTTTAAACAAGGCCAATGGAGCATTTTAAATAGGAAAATAAAGCATTTAAACAAGGTCACTAGAGCATTTTAAACAAGGCCAATGGAGCATTTTAAACAAGGCCAATGGAGCATTTTAAACAAGGTCAGTGGAGCATTTTAAACAAGGTCAATGGAACACTTTAAACAAGGCCAATGGAGCATTTTAAATAAGGCCAATGGAGCATTTTAAACAAGGTCAATGGAGCATTTTAAAGAAGGAAAATAAAGCATTTAAACAAGGTCATTGGAGCATTTTAAAGAAGGTCAGTGGAGCATTTTAAACAAGGCCAATGGAGCATTTTAAACAAGGTCAATGGGGCATTTTAAACAAGGTCAATGGAGCATTTTAAACAGGGCCAATGGAGCATTTTAAAGAAGGTCAATGTAGCATTTTAAACAAGGTCAATGGAGTATTTTAAACAAGGGTAATGGAACATTTTAAACAAGGCCAACGGAGCATTTTAAACAGGGCCAATGGAGCATTTTAAAGAAGTTCAAAGGAGCATTTTAAACAATCCCAATGGAGCATTTTAAACAAGGCCAATGGAGCATTTTAAACAAGGTCAGTGGAGCATTTTAAACAAGGTCAATGGAGTATTTTAAACAAAGCCAATGGAGCATTTTAAAGAAGGAAAATAAAGCATTTAAACAAGGTCACTGGAGCATTTTAAAGAATGTCAGTAGAGCATTTTAAACAAGGCCAGTGGAGCATTTTATACAAGGCCAATGGAGCATTTTAAACAAGGCCAATGGAGCATGTTAAATAGGAAAATAAAGCATTTAAACAAGGTCACTAGAGCATTTTAAACAAGGCCAATGGAGCATTTTAAACAAGGCCAATGGAGCATTTTAAACTAGGTCAGTGGAGCATTTTAAACAAGGTCAGTGGAGCATTTTAAACAAGCCCAATGGAGCATTTTAAACAGGGCCAATGGAGCATTTTAAAGAAGTTCAAAGGAGCATTTTAAACAATCCCAATGGAGCATTTTAAACAAGGCCAATGGAGCATTTTAAACAAGGTCAATGGAGCATTTTAAACATGGCCAATGGAGCATTTTAAACAAGGTCAATGTAGCATTTTAATCAAGGTCAATGGAGTATTTTAAACAAGGTTAATGGAGCATTTTAAACAAGGCCAACGGAGCATTTTAAAGACGGTCAATGGAGCATTTGAAAGGTCAATCCTGACAACAATGATGGCGCTATTCGCAAATTATATAAGGGAGAGAAATTAACAATTATATCGCATCCAGAACAAAACTATCATTTTAAATTCCACCCTTCAATGCCATCTTTCATTGTGATGAAAATGTTTAAACGTTTTTAGGGGCTTCCAGAGTTTACTCCTTTTCATTATGAACATTTTTAGTGATGGAAATCAGTGGCAATTTCTCTGAGTGCATTGTTAGGAGAATAAAACCTAAGTTGTAGGATAACCCAGGCAAGCTATACCAATTTCTAGACGATCTGTAATGACGTAAATGAGGTATCAGGTCTTGACTTGTCTTAATGGGTGATCAATTCAAATATATTACAAAACTCATACAATATATGTGGGCTATCAATGTGATGTGTTTTGTGTTGTGACCAGGATTATTTTGAATATCGTTCGATTTGGTCATTGTCAACAATTATAGGGTTGCGGTCATGTTCTCAGTCTTTCAGATCAAGTTTTCTACTCCTTAAACAAGCAAACAACGTCAAATTACGCGATGAGTTATGGCACCTTCTCCATAAACGGCACCTATCATTTTTTTTGTGTTTGTACAACGATTTCTACTTTCCAAAAATAAAAGATATTCGAATGAGAAAAATGCATGAAGTATAAAACAAACAGAATCCAGTCACCATTCATGCGCGGTGGGAAATTTACCTTTCAGAATATGAGGTTTTGTCAGAGATTTCAGTTAGTTATAAAAGATCATGCGCCCAAGTGCCATATGTATATAACGTTATCAATATTCATTAAAAACTCAATAGACGAGCACAACCATATTTAATCTATCTCTATCTATCTGAGTCTGTTCATTTTCTTTCTATCTATCTATCTATCTATCTATCTATCTATCTCAGTTTGTTTATTAGCTCTCTTTTTATCAATCTATCTATCTCAGTTTTTCATTAAGGTCTATCTATCTATTATATATATCTATCTATCTATCATTTTAATCTATCTCAGTCTGTTCATTTTTTCTATCTATCTATCTATCTATCTATCTATCTATCATTTTAAACAATTCTCAATCTCTCTCTCTCTCTCTAACTCAAAGCCTACATATTTTGGAGTAAATCGAATTTTTTTCCCATCATTTTACCAGTATATATTCATCCTTTGTTTTTTGTTTAAAATTGGGTTTCAGGTTCGTTCTAAGTCTACTCACTCTCTTTTTAAAGTGACCAGGTCGTCTTAGTTGCATTATCACCTTACTTGCGGTGAAATGGCTTATATATATATATATATATATATATATATATATATATATATATATATATATATATATATATATATGGGGTTTGTGTTTAAGCACATTATCTCCCTGCATGCCTAATTTTTTGCATACCAATGTCTGTTAGAGCCCTTTACACAAGTACACCCATGTTCACTCTTTCCATCTAACTATCTAACTATCTATCTATCGCTGTCCATTCATATCTATCCCGCTCCATTTCTATCTATCTATCTATCTATCTATCTATCTATCGAAGTCTGTGCAAATTATTTCCCAGTACATTTAGCGAGCTTAGCAGAATTATTTTTTTCTTTATCATAAAGACGTAATTTTTAAGATGCTAGTGTATAAAATATTGCCCATGATGACGTGGCCATACATCTTCAACCTTCTCTTCTTAAGGGATGACGTGAGCTTTGGGTTGGCACCTTTTCCTTGTCTGATTTTTTATTTCGTTATTTTTAATACGCTCTAAAACGAGATGCTCAAAATGGTTATGTAGAATCTCATTTCTAATGCTTTTATTATTCGCTTTGTTTTTCCTTCCAGTGTCCAACATTTGCGGGTGTACCCAATAACTGAGAAGGCCACTACACGCAACAGCAATTTGATTTAAGGAAGCTGTTCTTTTCTTTCCAAATGGATGTTAATTTTGAAACTGTTGCCTTTGCTTGTGCAGTTCTTCGTTGATAATCATTCCTTGATATTGGAATTGGCTCACTATCTTAAGTTTCTGACCACTGATTGTAATGTAATTGAGATCATTTTTTATCAAGCGTTTTGATTTTTGATATTAATCTGTATATCCCAAATTGATATTAATCTGCATATCCCTATAATATGTAAAATCCATCATAGCCTACTGAGAAATAAAAGAATCACCAACCTGATAAAGTTTTTAGACATCGTTGATAAACAAGCAACCACAACGTTTAAATCTACGCGGTGAGTTATGGCACCTTCTCAATAAACAAGCTTTATTAATTTTGTGTTGGTCCGGTCCTTTTCCACGGTGATTCCAAAAATAAAATCAATAATGAAGAACTGGAACACAAAAATGAATAAAGATATATAAAACAAACAGAGAGGTAGAAATCAGTCAACCATTCATGCGAACAATGTAAATCGACCTTTCAGAATCTTGTAGGTTTTGTCTGAACGAGATTCCCTTTAGACTGTTATAAAGATCATGCTCGCTCTATATGTATATATGTATACATATGTTATCAATATTCATTAATTATATATATATATATATATATATATATATATATATATATATATATATATATAGGGTATTAGTGCAGTATTTCTTTCTAAATATTCTGAAATCAGACATTTCTTTCGATTAATTTATCTACATTACAAAATGACGAATTTGATTTCGAAAGAAATATTTCTACATTCATATCTATCTATCTATCTCTGTTTGAATATTATATATATATATATATATCT
Source organism: Acanthosepion pharaonis (assembly GCA_903632075.3). NCBI lineage: Eukaryota > Metazoa > Mollusca > Cephalopoda > Sepiida > Sepiidae > Acanthosepion > Acanthosepion pharaonis. Next base: position 221,276 of record CAHIKZ030001209.1, read on the forward strand.
ATCTATCTATATATATATATATATATATATATATATATGTCTATCTATCTATCTAGTCTAAAATGAACAACAAAATGCAGATTCTCTGGACGGTCCTTTCGTCTATCTTTCTATATTTGGGACTCAAAATTAAACGGACAGTTATTATGGCAGACGCCATACAATTTTTACCAACGGACGTCATTTTAGACTCATATATATATTCATCCTTCCGTGGTTTCCGGTTTTTTCATAGGACTGGGCCCCCAGGTTCGTTCTAAAGCGGCTCCATCTCTTTAGAAGCCGGTTTAACAAGGATATACAAGTCTTAGAATTTCTTAGGAGAATTTGAGATAATAAATCATCGATTCTAGAATATATATATATATATATATATATATATATATATATATATATATATATATATATATATATATATATATATATATATATGGGTTTACCAGGTTGTGTGAAGGGATAATTCCGAGGAGGTTATCTCCAGAGAGCTCAATGTAGACTACATACCATTCTGATCTGTTAGAGCCCTTTAATTATCCATTTCATTTATAATTTTTATTTCGTGAACTCCGAGTTGTTCAACTCATCCAACGAAACTATCTAAACATCCTATCTATGAACCCAATCATGAGCTAAACATCTCGGTGTTCACGAAATAATAATTATAACAGAAATGTATAATTAAAATCTCCATCTATCTATCATCAATGTCTGTATCTATATATACGTGCCTTTTGTGAATATATATATATATATTTATATATATATATATATATATATAATTTTGGAGAGAGAGAGAGAGAGAGAAAAATGAGATAATAATTATAGAATTGACAAAAAAAAACTTCAACCTAGTTTCTTCTTAAATATAGTATTGAAACGTGAATTTTTGGGTTGGAAACTTTTCCTTGTCTGATTTTTTACATCCTCAGGTTAAAACGAAATATCAAAAAATAAATTTACACAGCCTGAGTAGACAGTACTTTTAAAATGTCTAAATTTGACAATATTTTTTAACTGTGAAAATTTTAAAAGCATAAAATCCACCTTCGAACCCATTTCGATAGTAAAATGTATACATGAACATAACAATTCCTCGGTTTTACCATAAATAACAGAATGATGAAGGCCACCTTAGAAACTAACAACAACCATTCCTTCTCAATTATAATAACGATTGTCTACAAGTATAGCAGTCGTAAGAAAGTTTTTAATTGAGCAGATATTGCATCCTCTTCTCAGGAAATAATTTTACGAACATAATCGGCTTAACCAAATATTATTTAATAATGATTACCCCAACTACATTATTGATTTTAAATAAAATTCCTCGCAAAAAAATTAACCACTACCAATCACTGACAAAAACAAATACAGTATCAATATTTTTACTGCAATCAAATGGACAATAATTTAATGTAAGAGGATATACGATTAGGAATATCTTAAAACAATGCTGTTCATCTGTATATCCCAATAAATGTGTAAAATCCATCATATCCTACCGGGAAATACAAGAACCTTATAATAATCAATAGACAACGGTGATGAAATCTAAACCCTAGAACACAAACCTCGTTTTAAATCTCCTCATTGCGAGACTGTGTAACAATTAACAACAGTATAATTTATTTTTGATTATCTTGAGCCCCTTGATAATTCTAAGAAGAATCAGGTCCTTTGCTGCAGCCCCCGGAAGGATGCCATAGTCTTTTTCTATAAATACTTTGATGGTAATTTTCGAATCAATAATCGAAGATACCTGACGAACTACTATTATTAATGGAACACATAATAATATAGTGAGTGGCCAGTTCGGCTCAGTGGTGTTATACAGTCAGTCGATATCGGACAAAGTGTTACCATCACAAATAATCTGCGGTTTATTTCAAGTTCCTAACGTCGAACCTAATTTAGGACGCCTTCTCGACCAGAAAACTAATACAATATTCAACTTTTTTGAATCTTGATAGTAGATGGCATCCAGATCTTATTAATTTACAATTCAGCTGGTTTGTTGTAGCTCTAAGTTCTATGTCGTAGTTCTTGACTCGAAAATTTCCTCGCTCCTTGCTTTCCAGCCATTTAATCTGCAAAAGTCTAAATGCAATGTCAATTATCTCTTCCCCTCTCATATTAATGTTTATAATTCTTATATAAATTTATATCTTAGTATATATATATATATATATATAAAAAATCGTCTTTGGCCTTGGCGATATGGTCTTTAAAGAAAATATTTTTTGCTATCAACGTAAATCATTTCGTCATCCATTTAATTAGGTTGATTATGGGTTGTTTTCCTTTGTCCCTCTTGCCTTTAATTGCCCAAAATTTTTGAAAACCAACTTTGATTTGAACGGCAGAAATTTTAACTGTCTTTTTCATGGTACATTTTAAAAATTTTTCTCGCCTATATGAATATATATACACTGTTTTACGAATATATCCTGTTTCTGTTTCTTGATAGTTTGCTTAGATTTTGGAATTCATCTTTTATGTAATTTTTTGAGTTCTAAATTTCAACCTCTTTAAAAAAATTCCCAGATATTTAAATCGTTGCACTTGATTGATTTTGGTCTCTCCATTATGTAATTTGCATGTTGAGCTGTTCCTGTAACTCACAACCATGCATTCTGTCTTCTTGCAATTGATATCAGACCAATACTCTGTTTTTCACGAACTTATCCTTTTTCACTTTCTTGATAATTTGCTTAGAATTTGGAAAGCATCTTTCGCCATGCCTATGCGCTTTCGAATTTCGCTGTCACAATTTCAGTCGTCTTTTAAAAAATTTCATAGATATTTAAATCTTTGCACTTGATTGATTTTCGTACCTCCATTTTATAATTTGCATGTTGAGCTCTTCTTGTTACTAACAGCCATGCATTCTGTCTTCTTGCAATTGATGTTTAGTCCTTTCTTCGCTCTTTGCTTTATTACCTTCAAAAGTTTTCTAAGCAGTTGCCTCATCAACCGCTTATGTAATCTCGACGTGAATATCACTTAAATACTCAGACCCAACCCCCACTTAGTTACTAGAAAAGCATTGTCGATAACGCAAGCATTTTAGGAAGGTACAGCTTAAAGAATTGTTTACGGATATTAGAAATCCTCCTCCTCCCCCTCATCATCATCATCCCCTTGACCTTTGTAATCTTAGAGGGGGATCTGAATGCAGAAGTACACTCATACCTGTCCATTGTTTCACATAGGCCAACCCGTTTTTACGCTGACGTCATCTCCTACGTCCACTTTCAACGATGCTTTGTATGATGGTCTTGGACAGACTGTCGTGTCTTGTCCAGTATTCACTGCCATATATAAGCAAGATTACGTAAGAGTCCAGAATTTCGTTTTTCACGAAACTTTCCTGTTTCTTGATACTTTGCTTAGATTTTCCAAACAAGGCCATTTGTCTCCGTTTGACAGTAGCAAGAAGTCATTCCTGGTGTCGCACAAAACTTTCAAACATTTTCGGCACAAACTCATTGTTTTTTTTCCCCAATAGAAAATGCCATATAGAAGAATGGCGGTTAGATCCTCTCTGTATCTGCCATACAGAAGAATGGAGATTTCCAGCAATTTGTACAGTCTGTACTTTGTTTTAAAGCAGATTTTGCTCCTCCATATTCTTGTTAATTTGGTCATCGCTGCTATTGCTGCGGCAATTCGTGTGCATATTTCCAAATTGCACTACTATATTTAGATAAGATTGCTCCTAAGTATTTAAAACTGGACACTTCCTCAAGTGAATTCCAATTCATGGTGATGTTGACACATGGGTTACTGTTTCTGCTATTCACCATTACTTTGGATTTCTCGATGCTGATCTCCATTCCATATGCTTCTGCTCTTTCAAAAATGTCTTGGTCAAATCCTGGATCTCACTGTTACTACCTGTAATGAGGTCAATGTCTTCTGCAAAACGTATGTTACAGACCGGTCTGCCAACGATAGAGATTGAAGGATAATGGTCGTTCAGTGTTTCTTGCACGATTCCTATCAGAAATACTGTTAATAAAAAGCGACATCAACACTAAACAGCACATATTTTCCTGTTTGATGGGAATCTTTATCTGTTGCCCCAGTTTTTTAAGAACTCTTGTGAAGTCTTGTTTAACTCTTCCAACTATTAGCCTATTAATCCTTTTAGCTCTTTTTGGGGGAAACCACGAGGGAACCTAATCAATGCTGAATTGGTTATGCATCTCACATCACAGGGCCTTATTCCATACAAGAAATACGGCTTTCGTTTCTGTAGGTTAGCCGCTGATGTACTGACGATAAGTGTGGGAATAGTCTATCAAGATCTAGATAAGAATGGTGAATCTTGAGCTTTTGCTTTGGACATCTCGAAACCTTTCGACATAGTTTGGCATCCAGGACTTCTTCAAATGTTGAAAATCTACGGACACATTTTTTAACTGATCCAGTCATTCATACCAAATCGTGAACTGAAAGTTATTCAGAACAAACATTCTTCTATATCTGTCTATATTTCTGAGATGAGGTATTATGCACATTATTTACATTATTCTGACTATTGTCCTCATCCTTTTTGCCATATTTATTACATAATTACTTCGGCCTTCTTCACGTGGTTGGAATGTCGAAATGAACCCTTTATTTCGCTCACTGGGTTAGACTGTTCTAGTTCCACGTGCCATGTTTAATGGATGCCAGTTTTCAGTTATCTGCTGTTAATTTCCTTCTGAAAGTTCTCCACTGCCTTAACCGGGAATTGAACTCACACTCTTTGGGTCCTCTCATTGGATCTAACCAACATCTTTATCCACTGTGTCAGTGGAGATATCTGTGTATGAATTTCTGGATATTATAAACCTAATGTTTCAGCAACCATTTTTAGCAGTGCTTATATTGCAATTTTTGCTGATATCATTCCATGTTTTTACCAGAGCTCATATTGCAATTTTGCTGTTATCCTTCTGTGTCCTTTTCTACGAATGCAGGTTTTCCCTACAGCAATGGTGCCGTAGGGGGAAACCTGTATTCTTAGAAAAGCATCCTTGATAATACTTTGAAATTTTCATTAACGAGTTTCCCATGTTTCTATCTATACTGATGACGCAGCCATTTATCCCTGATATGGTCAAATTCGCAGCTGATGTCAAAAACAACCCTGAATCTGTTGTTAACTGGTACAAAAGATGGCTTGCTAATTTTAACTCCACCAAAACTAAACTTCGCTTTATTAATCATCTGAGAGATTCCATTCTGCCTTCCATCAGAATGTTCGATGCTAACCTACAGGAGACTGACATGTTGAGCCTTCTCGGGATAACATTCTCGGCTGACATGAAGTAAAAAAAAAAAAACTACATTGAATCCATTGATCAGTCAGAAGCTAAGAAATTTGATTCACTGTGTCATGCTAGAGAATTCTTTCTCTCCAGAATCTATCTTAAATATCTATACGTCTACCATTCGACAACGATTAGAATATTGCTGTTACATATGGTCTGGAGCTCCTGCTATATACTTCGAGCTTCTTGATAAAGTCCAAAGAATCAGCAATATTATTTGTCCTGGTTTGGCCTCTCGGTTTAAGTCACTTTCCGCCAGCCGTATACTTGCCTTTCTTGCCTTTTCAATAAATACTTTTATGATAATTATGCTAATGGGGATGAGCTTTTTTTATATTGATTTTATATTCCCTTTTCCTCACAGACATGAATTGTACATATGGGGACTAGTTACTATTTTCATAGAGACATTCAGGTATCATGGTGAATGTAGCAACAATGGTAAGTAAGAATGCTTTGTTTTGCTCTTAGGAATACCGTGGTATGTTTTGATCAATGATTGTGACTAGCTAAGTTTAAATTTAAGAGAGAAGAAACCGTCTTTTTCCCCATTCTACTTTTGGGCCATATTTTGTATTTATGGTACCTCGATTTTATGAATTTAAGCACAGTTTTAGGTCGGTGATGAAGTCTCATCAATTTTTTACTAGATGTAACCGATTGAGTTCGATGTTAAGAATTTCTTTCCTGGTCTTCCCGCTTGTGAATCTCCCTTTCGGTTCCATGCTTTTTAACCATCTTTAATCTTCAAAAATTTTAATACAATGTTCATCGTTTTCTACTGTCTCTTGCTTGACTGATTTGCTTAGGGGTAAACTCGATTAAACAAGTCAGCTTTCCATCAACCGCCCGGCCACTGATCACCCCACGTTGCTTTTCAGTTCTCCATCTCGTCGATGTTAACGGAAACCTAGGAAAGGGCCAATTGAATGCACACAACTTAACGCGATGAAAGGAACGCTGCGTGGAGAAATAAGAACGCGAAACACACACACATATATATATATATATATATATATATATATATATATATATATATATATATATATATATATATGTGTGTGTGTGTGTGTGTGTGTATGTGTGTGTGTGTGTGTAGGTAGGTTTTATTCTAGGTTTTCGCCTGTGTGGGTAAGTTGGGAATACATGTGACACCTTCTGCTATGTCAACTCTTAGAGAAGAAGAAGAAGAAGAAGAAGAAGAAGAAGAAGAAGAAGAAGAAGGAGGAAGAAGAGGAAGATGAGGAGGAAGAAGAAGAAGAAGAAGAAGAAGAAGAAGAAGAAGAAGAAGAAGAAGATTTTAGCTAAGGTAATATACATAGCACACGTGAAATCTGCGAAGATGTATATTCCAGCTTGAGGCAGAACTAATTTCGCAATAATGTAGATTATTTTAAACCGTAGTACTGAAATATGAAAGAAAAACGTTTTACATAAAATTTCTTTATATGACGGACAATTTTTCTTTCGGATCAGTTAAATAACTACTTAGGATTAACCCGTGTCAAGTGCTAGAATGTACAGAAAAACCTTTTTTCATATTTCTAAGGAATTCGAAGTGATTGATCTCTGGCAGAGATCGATAGGCGAACACTCAGCCCGGAGCGGAGAGGGACATAAAATTTTATTTTATAACTCGTTCATTATAAGAGAAAAAAATACAACGACCAAATTATTCGTTCACCCATCAATTTGAAATATTTTTATTCATTTCTCATAATCTAATGCTCGTATGATTCCAGGTTTTTTATATATTAATAAGCACAAAAAAAGAAGAAATAAAAAAAAAAAAAATTCAGAATAATAAGATAAATACAATAAATTTGACAGACAAATTATGCAAAATAGGAAAAGACAAAATTATTCGTACAGTATAAAAAATAGAAAAGATATTGAACAATTTTCACAATATCAATAGTCAATAGTATGATCTCTCTTTGTATAACTTACAGAAATCTTTTTCATAAATTTTTTTATGAGATTTGATTAGATCCAGTGACAAGAACCAAAGACTGTGAGTTCAATACCCGGTTAAGGCAGTGGAGGGCGTGGAGGGGGGAATTAACAGGAGATAACAGATATCCATTAAACATAGCACGTGGAACTCGAACAGTCTACCCCAGCGAGCGAACTACAATAGTCTACCCCAGTTCAGTTCGACATTCCAACCACCTGAAGAAGATCAGAGCGTACAACGGAAGAAACGTTGTGATAAATATCTCCAAAAAGATGAGGACAATAGTCCGAATAATGTAAATAGTGTACATAATACCTCATCTCAGAAATATAGACAGATACTGAAGGGCTGAAACGTTGTGATAAATATGGCAGCAACGATGAGGACAATAGTCCGAATAATGTAAATACTGTACATAATACCACATCTCAGAAATATAGACAGATAAAGAAAAAATGTTTTAAAGGCATGGCTGTTATTGTTTGTTTGTTTTTTAATCAAATTCACACGAATCAAGGCAATAAAGTCACTAAGATACAATGAGTTCCTGGGTGTGTTTAGAAAATAACTAAAGCGTAAAAACAATAGAAGAGTAATCAGGTAGGCCGTAAATAGCGATTCACATTGCATTTAAATTCTTGAAGAACAAATTTCACTGGAAAGCATTGAGTAGGAAGATAATTCTTTTAAGATTGAACTTACTGCTACATCTAGCCAACTAAATTCTAAATTGCTGGGCCCTCCTCCAGATTATAGTACAGCGCTTACATTTATAAAGTCTATGTAGCATAGCGAATAGCTTATCTAAACAATTACCATGAAAGCGTTTAGAGAAAAGGTGCAGGAATGTGTAATCACATCTATGTAAACATAAAACGATAAAATACGTCAAACGAATTTGTTTCCACTTTGTCATAGATATTACAAAATCTGTAAAATTTAATGCAATAAATCAGTCAGTTATGTGCCATGCGGGATACACGCTTAGCCGATAATGTATCTTTCGATACATGACTCAGGAGGCAGATTTCTTCCCGCAGTAGCTTGCCATTTCTTTCTGCGGTAGACCAGTTGCCGTCTAAGGCCATAGAACCTTGCTATAGCAACGGAACTAAAGTATGCTTAGCTTCGCGTGACGCTGCTTGGCACAGAAAAAAACCTTGAACTCTGTCGCGCATGCGCAAGGTGCTTCGAAGGAAAGTGTGTAGAGTGTGGTTGTCTCACCACACCACAGTAGTTCCATCAATGATCATGGCTTTTGAAGCAGTTTTTGACTGAGGGGAAAATTCTTCAGCTTCGACAGCCACACTATTCTCCACATCTCACTTGCGACGTTTTCCTCTTTCCAAAAATCAAAGGAAGAAGATTTAAAGATGAGAGAATACGATGATGTAGCTCCTTGCTGTCCAAAAAAATGTGTTCCACGGATTTTTTTTTTTTTTATCAACGGAAACTATGCCGGATAACGTGTGTGCCTTTTGAAGAACACTACTTCGAAGGAGATTAAATGCCGAATTTAAACGTGTTGTAGTTTTCTTTTATGCCATCAGCCCATATACTTTTTGATCAGACCTTCTATGTCTTACTAGTATGATATAACTTGAAGCCTTGTATGTCCGTCAAATTAGTGCATTCTTTGAACCAATTTGTCAGTTGCTTGATTGGTTGCTTGATTAGTCGTTTGATTGATTTTGTTTAGTGGCATTTCAAACTCTATGGGTTTATTTAATGTCGAAATCTAAATATTTTGAACACAATTTCATGGTTTAACTACAGATAAGATACATTTTCGATCATTTTGAAATAATTGAAATAATTTATAGAAGATACAGATGGAAGCAATGTCAAGGCGATGGGAAAGTGACTGAAGACGAGATGCCAGGTCATGATCAATAACATTGCAGATCTTCCTTTTGATTTTGTGGAGAATCTGGGATTATATAACAAGATCAACAGATTCAAGTTTAAGGGCTAACCGTATTTGACCGCGGGATGATTATCAAAGCCATAAAAAAAAATCGCACACTTTATTTAAAAAAAAAAAAAACTTCTAGAAATGGCGTAAGTTAATGTCTCTGAGATTCCAATTTGTCATTTCGACTCAGATATTCAATGCCGTATCGTTTGAAGATAAAAACATTTTGATCATCAATTGATGATATCTGATTTCACTGCAAACGAGGCGATAATGTCACTAAGACGCAGATGGTTAATGAATGTGAAAGAAAAAGAGAAAACTTTAGTAAGAAGAAAGCACTCCCCACCACCCAAAAAAAGGAAATAAGAAGACAGAAGATTGCGATTGACGATGCATTAAATTTTTTGAAGATTGTATGTGACAATTCTGCAGCAAGCCAAAGGTATTAAACGCGAGAAAAGAAACTGTTAGAATAGGACTTTCGGTTACTTTTTGCTATTTTAAGAGTAAAATGATAAATCCCATTTGAGAGTCTTGTAGTACGCTTAAATTAATTTCAAATTCTTAAATGCCTGTAATTGATACCAGAAGCCAACGTCTTCCCATACTTAATACATCACGTTCTCACTCTCGGTAGGTCATACACGATGTTAGTCGTTGCTTTGAAATGTTTCATGTAACAAAAACAGACTATCATTATTGTTTCGTCCGTGTATTGGTTGATATATTGAAAAGTAATTGTCATCTTTGATAATGGCTTATATAAGCCGAAAGCTTAGATTGGATTTAAACATGTATCAATATGATGTTTTCCTTTCGTCATTTAATGATAATGTTATTAAGCTTATCAGGCAATATGAAAGGAACTTACTTAAAATAAATAGACAAAACTTGTTTATATTATTTAATAAAACATGCATCAATATATATATATAGATATATAATACATATACATACATATATAATACGACATAGGGAAATAAATTTCTTAGAACAGGTCTAGCAATTAATTCAATATAATCTTTCTACTGGTATTCTGAGGAAAACGTTAGTTCAAGAAGGCTAATTGAGGTTAGAATCAGTCATGTAAATGGAAGTCAATGACGTTTTTAAAACCATTTTGGGGGAGTTAAAATTTACAAGGCATTTCTTGGGAATAGTATGAAACAATGAAACCCCAATATAAGGGTTAAATATTAGGAGAAAGCACGTACTATATATATAAAGAAAGTTTCGTGGAGATTACAATGTCTGTGGTCATCATCATAATATAAAATTAGGTTTAGTTACTTTTCAAAAATCCATGCCCATTCAGAATGTAGGCATCTATTTCTTTATAATCTGTGAATTAGCTTTTCCTCTTTGGAAAGTTAGTGGACTAATTTCCTACTTTTAGATCGGTTGCTATGCAAGGTTAGATAGTCTAGTCTGTCTATCTAAACTTTATCGGGGAAAAAAAGACGGGCTTATGTGAACGTAACACTCTCGGCTGAAGTCGGGCGACCGGCTGATCGGTTGAACTCTCTGCCTTCGAGCGGGGAGGTACCAGAACGAGGCTACGCCGAAGGGCGAAGTCTCTTTCGGGGAGGTAAACCGACCCTGAACCCGTTTATACGGATTCAATGGGCATATTTTTGGCCGAAACAACGGACTCGAAGATCCCAAGTTAAAAAGGCCTTGTGCCACATGATGCCCTCGTGGGGGGGGGTAACTAAATACCGTAACAGTCTCGGCTGGATTTTGAACTCTGCTCTCTGTGTCCACTTTCAGCGCCGATAACCGCTACTTTGTCGACGCATAGAATTATCATTTCATTTAAAATTCTACAGCAAAATAAATAAGTTTTAAAAAATTTTGATATGAAACAAAATGTCAAAATTAAAACAGGCTAAAACGTTGTAAGTGAAGACGTGTCTGTTTTGGCTTCGGTAAAATGTTTAATATCTGAAGTTAAATTAATTACAGATAGAAAAGCAGAATCGTGATTATTGAATCATAATCGGTTTTAGTTTTAATCAATTTAATAACTAAAAACGATGATCGTGTACATCATTCCGATATGGCTGGCATAAATTTAATTCCATGACAAATTTTTAAGTCCTGGAAAATGTAAACAGTAATGATTACATACCATCTATGATGTTGAACAAATTGAAATGATTATTACGAAAAAACAAGGTCACCCGACACTAGATATTGCAGATACGCCAAGCATCTTATACAAGGTGCCGTAGAAATAACTCCCACATACACCTTTCGTAAATACCTCTTGCATACACTATTTACATTATTCGGACTATTGTTCTCATCTTTGTTGCCATATTTATCACAACGTTTCGGCCGTTGTACGCTCCAGCCTTCTTCAGGTGGTTGGAATGTCGAACTGAACCCTTTATTTCGTTCACTGGGGTAGGCTTTTCTAGTTCCACGTGACATGTCTAACGAATATCAGTTATCAGTCATCCCTATTAATCCACCTCTCCAAATTTTCTACTGCATTAACCAGGTATTGAACTCATAACTCTTAAGGACACATGGCACATTGTCCTCATCTTTGTCGCCATATTTACATTGACATGTCCCAAAGAGTGTGAGTTGAATACCCGGTTAAGGCAGTGGAGAACTTTCAGAGGGAAATTAACAGCAGATAACAGAGGATAACTGACATCCATTAAACATGGCACGTGGAATGGAACAGTCTACCCAGTGAGCGAAATAAAGGTCTATTTCGACATTAACCACCTTGAAGAAGGCGGGAAGCGTACAAGAAACAAATAAATATGGCGACAAAATGATAAATAGTCCGAATGATGTAAATAATAAGATCTACGTTAAGAACGAATACCTTGACTTTTATTATAGTCTATTTTAATTATTATTTATTTTTATTAGGTTTTTAATCTCTCATTGCGCTTATTATGATCTGCGGCAAAAAATTATTTTGTTCCTCTTATAATTTGGTATAATATAAAATAATACCATTTGAGCATATATACATATCGTTTACACATTGACAGCTATTCTTCTAAATAATGTGATATTCCAGGGTACCGCTTCGGGAAGCTGTTCCCCGAGACCGGGAATCTCTCAATATTTTTAGTTGTGCTCTGTGTGCAGTCAGACAGAAAATGTAATTTGTCCACAGGAGAGCAGATGCTACACTTTCACCCCGACCAAAAAACTGTGAACTGTGGGCGACCGCGATATAGGCGTCAAGTTTCAGACGCACTGGATCGATTGACAAATAAGGCAATCGTCAAAAATCCATTTACCACAAATGATATAACATCGGCTGTTGAATTGTTTTGAACTTATTACTAAGAGAATTGTTCATAAGACAGTGATTTGGTTCGAACGGATAAAAAAGGAAAGATAGAAATGCTTAAAGTCTCCTGCCAATATCTCATAAATAATGGAATATTCCGTTTTGATTGCGTGGAAAGAGGTGACAAGATACTACATAACTTCTGTAAGAAAGAAAGAAAGAAAGAAAGAAAGAAAGAAAGAAAGAAAGAAAGAAAGAAAGAAGTATTTTTGTCTATTGCCAATGCCTTATCAATAATGGACTATTCCGTTTTGATTATATGGGAAGACATATCAAAGATGCTACTTAATTTCTGTAAGAAAGAAAGAAAGAAAGAAAGAAAGAAAGAAGAAAGAAAGAAAGAAAGATGGGAAGTTAAAAGTGCTTAACGTCAAGAAAGAAATAGAAAAAGGAAAAAAATTAGAAGTGTTTAATGTGTATTGCCAATGTCTTATAAATTATGGACTATTACGTTTTGATTATGCGGAAAGAAATATGAAAGATACTATTTAAATTCTGTAAGAAAGAAAGAAAAAAAGAAAGAAAGAAACGAAGAAAGAAAGAAACGAAGAAAGAAAGAAAGAAAGAAAGAAAGAAGAGAAGTTAAAAGTGCTTAACGTCTCCTTCAAGAAAGAAAGAAAAAAGAAAAAAAGAAGTGTCTTATGTCTATTGCCAATACCTCATACATAATGGACTATTCCGTTTTGATTATGTGGAAAGACAACAAAGATGCTACTTAATTTCTGAAAGAAAAATAAAGAAAGAAAAATAAATAAATAAAGAAAGAAAGAAAGAAAGAAAGAAGGGAAGTTAAAAGTGCTTAACGTCTCCTTCCAATACCTCATGAATAATGAAATGTTCCATTTTGATTGCGCGGAATGACATATCAATGATGCGACTTGTTTTTTGGAAGAAAAAAGAAAGAATGTTTAGTTTCTAGTTGTATATTAATAACATAACACGAACGTTACATAGTGAAAATTTCAGAGCAACGCCAACTACACATCAGGTTACATACTTATTGATCCAACCACGGGTGTCTGGATTTGTGCGTGTGTTTGTGTTTATGTCCGTAAGAATTAGCGAGTTACTGTACCTGACCATTACTAGAGGGCATCGATTTCAATATTTAATGTCTCTGACATATGGCTTATAATCAAATCTAAGATGAACTTAGGGTACGTGAATGCATCTCTTTCTACTGTCTGTCTGTTTCTCTCTCTCTTATATATATATATATATATATATATATATATATATATATATATATATATATATATATATATATATATAAGTGTAAATGGATATAAATCCGACAGAATGAAGAAATTTTGAAAAAACAAACAAAAATCCTTAAATGTAGTTAAATGAAAAAAAATGTCGACGTCTGACGTTTCGGTTTATTAAACCTTTTCAAACAATATTGAACTGAATTGTATTTTGATGAATATTCATTTAAAAATTTAAGGATTTTTGTTTGTTTTTTCAAAAATTCATATATATATATATATATATATATATATATATATATATATCACTCAATTAAACCCTTATTTAACTCCTCTCTTTAAAACTTCTCTCTGTTAAATTTTAATCCCCACCTTCACTTTTAGGCCTTCCTGTTCTTCTTTTGTCTGTTACCCCTCTCTAAAGCTTTCATTTACCTTTCACATTTGTCCTCCACTCTCATACATACACTCTCACTAAATTTTCTTTTTTATTCCCGTAGTTTTTTCTGTTTTCTTTTTGAATTTGTAGGTCTGAAGAATTGGATCGTAATTACGATTCCAATGTAATAAATTATGACCATTTTTTTTATTATTTTTTATTATATCCTTAATCTGTGCTGGACACTGAGTTCTACCAGGATTCTATCCTCTTGGAAATTTATATATATATATATATATATATATATATATATATATATATATATATATATATATATATATATATACAAGTATATAATTGGTATATACGGAATGAATTCAATAACAAACAATTACTATTCTTAAAAGAGTGCTCAATACAAAGTAGAGCAGATATAATTATTTATTTAGAAAATTTGTAACATAAACGTGTTATAAAATCACTAAAAATTAGCCATTTTGTTTCAAAACTCCCGGTGTCTTATCAAGAGATGATGTTGAATGTAAAATAAATGGAAAAAAACATTTGTTTTGCATTCAACATCATCACCTGATAAGACACTGGGAGTGTTGAAACAAAATGGTATTTTGTAGTGATTTTATAACATGTTTATGTTATAAATTTTCTAAATAAATAATTATATATATATATATATATATATATATATATATATATATATATATATATATATATATATATATATATATATATATATATATATATACTGAATAAATTGATAAGACACCAGAAGTGTTGAAACAAAATGGCAATTTTTGTAATGATTTTATAATTATTTTTATAATTATTAAGTTATAATCGAATAAATGATTACACACACACACACACACATATATATATATATATATATATTTGTGTGTGTATATATGCACACACACACATATCCTTTCTCTTCCCCTCTCTCTCTCTCTAATCTGCCTCTCGTTCACCATCTTTTTCCTTATCTCTCTCCCTCTCCATCACTCCCATTCTCTCTCCCTCTCCATATCCCCTTCTACCCCTCTCTCACACTCAACATCTCCCTTCCACCCGCTCTCTTTATCTCTCTCTCTCTCCCCTCTACCTTCTCTTTTTTCTATCTCCCCCTCTCGCTCTGCCTTCCTCACTTGCTACGTTTCTTTAACTTCAATTTTTTTTTTTTCGTTTTTTTATCATTATTTGTATCCAATAGATTTCATTTCCTTTGGATTACTCATGCCGAAAACCCAGAACTCACATTATATCACAGCTTCAGATGCACCTCTCCTTTTGGAAAGCAGTCGAAAATAATTCTCGTCGAGATCTCAAAATGTCTGCCCAGTGAACCAGAGAGGGTCTTCGCCGTGCAGGGAAGAAGGACATTGATTGATTGAACGATTAATTCGATTTTTGAGGCTTATCAACATTTTGCTGCATATTCAAAATCAGGAAATACTTTTAGATTGTACGATTCTTTCTTTTTTTTTTTAGATAATCATGTCGTATCCTACTAATTAACCCATAACTGGGGGAGAAGACCTGGATTCATACCTTCAAAAAATACTTACTCGTAATTGAATACAACGAAACCAACTGGAATTGGAACTCCAGCTCTTATTCTATACACCACGCACACATCCGTGATTACAGCCCGAGGTATACCCCAAGTATACTCAAGAGGAAACTGCTAACCAGTCTCTAAGTTGCTTAACTTCGGTGAAACTACTAGAACCGGTGTTTAAACGTGATATGACCGTAAGCCAGAAGAAGAAGAAGAGAGAATGAAATAAATGTGAGATGATGAAGAAAAAAAGAGTAAAAAAAGATAAAAGAAAAAGACTAAAAAGGAAAAGAAATTACAAGGAAGAAAATCTATGAGGAAGAAAAGAAAGAAAAGAGAAGGAAAAGAAGAAGTAGGCCGACAAGGTAATCAGAATAAATACCGAGGATAAAAAGAAAGGAAATAACTGAGTGAGTTCAAGACAATGATTAAGAAATTGGAAGATAGGTGAGGAAGAATAAGAAAAATTGATCAGACGACGGGAATAGAAAGAGAAGAAGAAAAAAGGGAAGAAAAAGAAGAATTGAGTGGAAGTAAAGAAGAAATCGAAGTAAAAGATGAAGGGAAGGGATCAGATAGAAAGAAAGAAGAAAAGAATCTGAAGAAAAAAAAGGCAACGACTAAAGCATGAATGCTGCTGAAGTAACAGGAAAAACGAAAGAAAAGAAAAGAAAAAGAAAGAAAATATGAGGCAGAGAGAAAGAAATCAGAATCTGAAGGAAAAAGCAAGGACGAAAGAATAAATGCAGCTTAAGTAATAAGAAGAAAACGAATGAAAAAGAAAAAAAAGAAAGAGAAAAATGCATCAGACAAAAAGAAGAAAAGAATCCGAAGGAAAGTACCGACTACGAATGAAGTCAGCTGAAGTAAAAAAAAAAAATAAAGAGAAAGAAAATAAAAAAAGACGTAAGAAAAAGAAAAGAAAAAAAAGAAAGAGAATAAAAAATATTAGACAGAAAGAAAGAAGAAATGAATCCGAAGGAAAGTACCGACTAAAGAATGAATTCACCTAAAGTTAAAGAAAAGGAAAAGAAAAAAGACGAAAAAAAAAAAAAAAAAAAAACGAAAGAAAAAGAATCAAAAATATTGGAAAGAAAGAAAGAAGAAAGGAATCCGAAGGAAAGTACCGAGTAAAGAATGAATTCACCTAAAGTAACAAGAAAGAAAAAGAAAAGAAAACAGACGAAAGAAAAAAAAACGAAAGAAAAAGAATGAAAAATATTGGAAAGAAAGAAAAAAGAAAGGAATCCGAAGGAAAGTACCGAGTAAAGAATGAATTCACCTAAAGTAACAAGAAAGAAACGAAAGAAAAACAAAAGAGAAAGAGACGAAAAAAAAAGAAAATGAATGAAAAATATGAGACAAAAAGAAAGAAGAAAGGAATCCGAAAGAATGAATGCAGCTAAAGTAACAAGAAAAAAAAACTAAAGAAAAACAAAGAAAAAAAGAAAAAGAAAAAAAAATAAATAAAAGGAAAAAATGATAGAAAATTGGTAGAAACCAAAGGAAAACTAAAATCGAGAAGACAAAAAAAAAGAAAAAGAAAATAAATCCTTGATGGTTGTGTCAGTGATTGAAGCAAGTCACTAATTCTCTAACACTGTTTTTTTTTTTTTTCGGTATGCCTGACAGGATAGCATCGCAGGCCTTTGCTCACGCGTCAAATTCATTCAGCTAAAATTCCACTAATAGCGTTTGATGGGTTTTTCTTGAAGCTCAGTCTGTATTTCACCCTTTCAATCTCGTTCACAACGACCCAATCTGAATTCGGTTTTAGCGCACTGATATGCCAACATTTCACAATATCAACCTGTAATATTCATTTGTCTGGAGTCGAATGTTTACCCACCCACGCTCTCCATTTATACTGACTTACTGCATACTTATAAAAAATTATGCAACATCAAAATCTAAAAGCAAAGACAAAAAAAAATGTTTGGAACTTATAAAACTGTTTCGTTTTTCTTTACTTTTATTTTATTCTGATTCCTGTGAGTGCATGAGGAACAACTAACCAATCTTGCAATTGCAGTCTGATAACAATGTCGAAAGAAAACTTTTGTCCGGACAGTTAAATTAGATCTGTAAATCAGGCACAATGTCCAATATTCGAAAAATATTTTATAACCGACATTTGCAATTATATAAAAAAGGAATTAAAAATTAACTTAAAAATGTTTTTAGTCAAAATAATACGGCAGCGTTCTTGACGACGGCGAAAAATGTAACAATAATTCGAAAGTGGATTGCAAATTGTGACAGGAATCCAAAGTTGTATTGGAATTAAAAAAAATGCCTTTCAGAATCTAAGTAAATTTTACAAAAATAGAAAACAAATTATTAGAAAACCTGCAATGTCATAGCCATCCTATTTTATGGCAGTGAATATTGGTCAGTTATCTCAAATATGAAATTCTACAGTAGATTCTTTTTAATCTCCTCTAGGCTGCTGAAATCATTGGTCGAAAATTGGTGTCAAAGAGGTAACAAAAAGAAAAATAGTGTGAAAATCCCGTGCAATAATCAAATCTTCATACTTACCTGGCACAGGGGGTCGTCCCTGGGCTGGTGCTATCACGGCTATGACTAGCTTAGACAAGCTCTGACCAGCTTGGACAAGCTATGACCAGCTAAGACCAGCTTGGACCAGCAGCCCGAGTGAAAGCATTCGGGTCCCCACGTTAAAAACTGACCTTGTGTCACAACCTGACTCAGTGGGGGGGGGGTCAAGTAAATATCTACAACAGAAGAAGACAACAAAATTG
This sequence comes from Acanthosepion pharaonis, assembly GCA_903632075.3. NCBI lineage: Eukaryota > Metazoa > Mollusca > Cephalopoda > Sepiida > Sepiidae > Acanthosepion > Acanthosepion pharaonis. The sequence goes on from CAHIKZ030001209.1 coordinate 239,728, forward strand.
TCAACCTGGGACTAAAAAAATTATTAAAGTTCAATTAGAATTTTCTTAAAATTTTACCGAATTATTTAAACAAATAAAATATAATAATTTACTGCATAAATTAATATTAATAGTAAAATTAATAACAGAAATAAAAAATAATATTCAAATTTTACTTTCATGTTCAGTTATTTGCACCGATGTCCACTGTAGGATATTCATGTTAACGTTTGTGAATAGATGCCTTAATTTAAGATTTGTATATACATAAATTTTAAAGATATAAGAGAAAATCAACAACATCCTTGTCTCATTTCATTTGTATAGCAATTTATATTCAAGGTGCCAATCGATATACACGTTTATAAATTGATTGATTAGTTTTCTACGGCGTATCATCCCTTTTCGGGTTATTTAAAGCCAGAAAATATTTATGGATTTTAATAATTTGGGGGTGGAAGGGGAGATGACAATGATTCAATGATACAGATTTTAGTAATTAACATATAGCTGAGTGTCGTGGATAGAGAGATTCATATCTTTCCCAAATTTATTTGCGAGTAAGTCATTATAACGAACCCAACTGGAATTGGAACTCGGCTCTCCGATTTACAATTCCGAGCCATTACACACTACACCCCTTTACAGCACTTGGTGTTTTCCAACGGTCACCCATCTAGGTACTGATCAATCGCGATCATACTTAACTTCGGTAATCATATGAGAACCGGTGATTAAATGTGAAATGCTCTGGAGGTACAGTATTACCGTAAGATGCCTAGAGGTATATGGGGAAGACAATAGTTAACCCTAGGCTTGAACAGGTTAAGATTGTAGTGATCGGTGAAGCATCCTCTTGTGAGTCGCTTCCCCAAACCAGCGGTTAGTGGGAAAACCTGCTAGAGTGCAACTTACATCTCACCAATGAAATATTGTCGCTACAATGTGCGTCTTATGGCGGGTCTAAGACGTGAAGTTTAGAACTGGTGACACCAACGAATGTAGTTGGTCTGAACATTTTCCATGGAAATAGCGATAGAGCCGTGAGAGGATTTCGTCTGTGAGAATAGGCTCGTTGGGTGTGAAATAATTCGTCAAGGACAAAGACAAGGAGACGCTTTTGGACTCCATTGTGACTTTAAAGTGAAGACTGTGAAGCGTCTGCCAATCTACGGCAGATATATTCCAGATTCTGCCTGATGTGGAACAGCACATTATTAGAATACTACTTTAAAAGCCGGCCTATCGGGTGGCATTTACACTAGCTCCTGCAGAGGATTTTTGATTGGTCCTTCATCACAATAAGAGGAGGAGATGCGGTAAGCAACAATAAATTACAAAATATTTCAAAATTGATCGCTGCAATTAAGTATTGCATTAAAATTTAAGCTTACCTTTCAAAAGTTCAACGAGAATTTTTTTTTTTTACCGCTACATAATTTGATGTACGTACGACATTACTCCCCGTACAAACAATTATTTTTATTTCATGGGTGACTTATGCTAGATTTCGCAATTAATTTCGATTATTCTCAAATTTAATTTCAAGTTACAAAAATTGTTATCGTACAAAAAATTCGTCTCAAAAAATCACTTAAAAATTCGCCGAAAACAATCACAGAAATGAAAATTGGGAATCCATAACTTCAGATTTGCAGGTTTGGATCCAGCCCGGAATGTTTTTAATTTGCTTACGGCCTGATTCTAAATTGTTATAATTAGGCTACAGCCTCTAGGAGTAAAGATGAAGAAGTATGACACAGACATTCGCATTTATTATATAGATTGGACAGAAAGCTACAAAGAGTGAAATTCCATCATTTAGCCCTAATAATTATCATTAACAGAACTCCAACACATACCCTTGAAGATTTCTATTTGTGAAATTAATTAATGAGTAATATATATATATATATATATATAGAATATATGTACATATATATATATATATATATTAATGTGATCTCTCTCTCTCTCTCTCTATATATATATATATATATATATAGAATATATGTATGTGTATATAAAATATATATATATATATTAATGTGATCACTCTCTCTCTCTCTCTCTCTCTCTCTCTCTCTCTCTCTCTCTCTATATATATATATATATATATATATATATATATATATATAATGTGATGGAAGCAATTTACCTCAGACAGATGGTCATTTCGCCCATGGGAAAGTGTTTTGTTTTCCCTGGAATTATCAATGCAACTATAGTTATTAAAATGAATGAATTCCCACGTTTCTTCACAGGAAATATGAAAGTCAATGGAAGGAAAGAAGAAAAAGGAACGAATAAAAGGAGAGGGAATATATGCTCTATAATAATAAAATCTATGCTGATCTCTCATTTGTGGATCAGTTTTAATACTTTATATTAATAGGATCTACCTGAATTACTTACCTATGGATTTGTTCATATATATATATATATATGTATGTATGTTACTGATAATTCACCGAATCCAAGGGATGCCCAATTTCAAGTGTGATTTTAAACGAGGTGAAAAGTATGAGGACGATTAGTATAGATGTCAATTGACCCTGGAATTTGGGGCTGGGTTTTTCAGGTGGAAATTAATTCCTCACTCTCAAATAAATCTAACACGTGATCAGTTCTCAAAGAATTCAGTCTTTGAATATTTCCAGGATTGTATTGAAGCTGCCACATGGTATACGAGAAATTAATGTTATGGGTTCTATGTACGTTTTAAATTACAGTTGATACTTACAATCTAAAAATATGTTTCGTTTTTAAATAACCTCAAAAAGGGTGATAAACCGTAAAATATCAAAACTGACATATTTTGTTTAATTGTCATTATTGTAAATCAGATTTGATATTGTTTGTTGATTTTAATTCTGAAGTTGCTTTCTTCGATTTTTTTTTTACAGGTAAGCCATTTTCTCATTAATTTTTTTTTCTGAAATTGTGGTCTTTGGATTAAAAATGGAAAATTTTGGTAAGAAATATTTTATTGATTATACATTTCAGAAAATTAACAAAAATTTTTTTTAAATTTCTTCACAAGACATCTGTATTCTTCTTTGTATAATGACACAAAAAATTAAACCAAAAAAAAACAAAACATCGGAATAAAATCCAACGAGGGCCTGTTGTGGTTTGTGCAGTTGAGATGTGGGGGGTAGGAGGGGAAGTTGTGGAAGAAGAGTTGGGGGTGTGGGAAGTTGTGGAATCGTGAGTTTTGGTGTGGGGAGCTGGGGTATGGGGTAGATGTTGGGGAGTTGGGGTGTGGAGAGTTGAAATGTGTGGAGTTCGAACGGGGTGTGTGTGTGGGGAGTTGTGGAATGGCGAATTGCGGTCTGGGAGTTGCTGAGTGGGGAGTTGGGCTGTGGGGTTTTGTGGAATGGGAATTATAGTGTGGGGATTTGGTATGTGGGGAGTCGGTGTGGGGAGTTGTGGAGAGGGAATTGTTGTCTGGGGAGTTGTAGTGTAGCGAATTTGGGCGTAGGGGAGTTGAGATGTGTGTAGTTCGTGTGTGTGGGAGTTCCGGTGTGGGTAGTTGTGGAGGGGTGAAATGTGGTCTGAGGAGTGGGGAGTTGAGGTGTGGGGAGTTGTGGAGAATTGTGGTCTGGGGAATTGTAGAGTGGGGAGTTGAAAGTGGGGTGTTAGAGTGTGGGGAGTTGAGGGCGAAAGATAAGACAGAGCAGTGTTCAAATTGGAAAAGCGCGTAGCTCCATGTAAAAACATTTATATTCTTTCTGTGGGAGGAGGAACACAAAAACATTTTTCCACAAATGAATCAAAGAATCTTTTTTTAATAGAGAGTCTTTAGACAAAAAAAGTTGTAAAATTATCTGTAGAATAGAAATGAAAAAAATAACTACTAAACTTTCTTTCTATTGACCCTTTTTTTATTAATTAAACTTCAGTTGTCAGTTTATTTAATTCCTTCAAAGCTACGTATACCTGATTTTATTCTACTTGTGATCGAAATGAATAAGAACATATGCGTATATCATTTAATAACTTATACAGAGTCCGAAACTCCAGACAACTGCCGCCATTTTTACAGTTGATTGATCATTTCAGTGACAATACTCGTATGCCATATTTATAACTGAGCTATGGTCTATGTCTGTAAAACGTTGGTGACGCCTTTCAAGGGCAGGTAATCCATACGAATGTATTAATTGAATCGTACGCAGTTTTTCAAAAGATCACAAACAAGTAAATTCCAATAGTTCAGGAATTTAATTATTTAGATACGAAGCTATTTTATTGAATCTATTTTATTAAACATTGGTTTAATTATTTTTTTTAAAATTCGGAATAATCTATCTTCGTATATGTACCGCCACAGACTTTCCAAAAAAGAAAAAAAAAACGTTTTTAAATAATCTAAATACTTCCTTGAACTTAAATTTCGGTTCGATCAGAAAGATAATTTTAGGTGTTTTTAAAACATTGGCATGTTTTTTTCGTCACTAACTGAGTCGCCATTCTATATGAAAACATGTAAACAAGAAATTTAAAATTCTTTTTAAAATGCAATATTTATCCTAGAGATTTGTTTAAAAGTCTTCTACTAAATTTAAGACTTAATTAACTAGATTTTCTAAAAGTAATGCTTGCCTTTACTTAAAAAGTAAAGAAAATGTTTTCTTTACACATCGTAGCTTGTGTGGTCAAAGGACAAAATATACTGTAAGTGAACACTCTGTCCGAAAAAGCGCGCGATAAAATAAAAATAAAACCTAAAGAAATACGAAAGACTCCTAATCAATAATGTGTTATTCATGCCTAAAAATATATTTTCTTTAAACTATTGTTTAAGAACATATTTTTTATTCTGTAGAATTTAATTGTGGCGATTTTTTTTTTTTAATATATGATCTTAAATAGGGCACCGGAGAGAGCAGTCAGTGATGGAAATTGATTCATCAGGGATTTTAGGGTATTTCAACATCATACACCCCATCACCAAGCCGATCCGAATGTTTTCTCTTCTTGAGTGGTCATGGTTCTCCACCACACAACCAATCCAATGCGCGGATTAATTTTAAATACAAATGATTGTATATTTTTTTTCTTTATAGATTTATAACACCCTATTCCTCTTTCTCCCATCACACTGTACAGATTTTATATCCTCAGTGTGTTCTATTTTCAAAACCTTCTTCTATGATTAGGTGTCCTATAAATTTCAACGGTGCTTTTTTTTCTTTATTCAATCCATCCCACTCTACATTGATTGACTGATTCGTTGCAGGTTATTTAAAGCCAGAAATTTCAGATTATAATAATATATGTCTTCAAAA
>CAHIKZ030001209.1:250000-280000 GCA_903632075.3 Acanthosepion pharaonis
ATAGATATAAATATTTAAGTAAATGCAATGTTTATAATAAACAGCATTAAACAACATTTACCGGCGTGAATGTCCGAGAAATTTTTATAGAAATTATGCGTCCTCCGACAGGAATCGAACCGGTATCCTACATGGAACCGTTACGTGCCTGACGTGCCTTTACCGATTGGACCACAAAGGAGCGTGCGGTTAGCAAGGTAATATTGTTAATGCTGTTTATTATAAACAGAGAATTTACTTAAATATTTGTCTATATAAAGAATGTATAAACATAAAAATGTCTTAAAGAATAATTCTCGGACTTTGTTCTTTTCATAATGTGTGACGTCATTTGTTTACATTTGCATACGCATTGAGCAGATATGAATATATGAGAAAAAATCATATATAAGAAAAATCATATATGAGAGAAAAATCATTATATATATATATATATATATATATATATATATAAGAGAGCGAGAAAGAAAGTGAGAGGGAAGAGATGGATAGTATCATCCTCCTCCTTCACTTTTTTACTACTGCTTACGATTCTCGGGCTCCGTATTTATGTATTTGGACGGATCCAAGTTCTTTTCCGGAGAGGTGTATAACAACCCCTTTTTTAGATATGCACTTTCCTTAGTCGATACAATTTTTAACATGTGTCCACTTTCAACGTTTCATTATGACTTTACATTCTATTATAATTTCATTATTTACATTATTCGGACTCTTATCCTCATCTTTGTCGCCATATTTATGACAACCTTTCCGCCCTTCAGTATCTGCCTATATTCCAGAGATGAGGTATTATGTACACTATATACAACTCATATAGACAGATATTGAAGGGCCGAAACATTGTGATAAATATGGCAACAAAGATGAGTACAACAATCCGAATAATGTAAATAGTGTACATAATACCTCATCTCGGAAGCATAGACAGATACTGAAGGGCCGAAACCTTGTGATAAATATAGCAAGAATGATGAGGACAATAGTCCGAAAAATGTAAATAGTGCACATAATACCTAATCTCAGAAATATAGACAGATACTGAAAGGCCGAAACGTTGTGATAAATATGGCGACAAAGATGAGGACAATAATCCGAATAATGTAAATAGTGTACATAATACCTCATCTCAGAAATGTAGACAGATACTGAAGGACCGAAATGTTGTAATAAATATGACAACAAAGATGAGGACAATAGTCCGAATAATATAAATAATGTACATAATACCTTATCTCAGAAATATAGACAGATACTGAAGGGCCGAAACGTTGTGATAAATATGGCAACAAAGATGAGGACAATAGTCCGAATAATGTTAATAATATACATTATATCTTATCTCAGAAATATAGACAGATACTAAAAGGCCGAAACGTTGTAATAAATATGACAACAAAGATGAGGACAATAGTCCGAATAATGTAAATAGTGTACATAATACTTCATCTCAGAAATATAGACAGATACTGAAGGGCCGAAACGTTATGGCAACAAATATGAGGACAATTGTCCGAATAATGTAAATAGTGTACATAATACCTCATCTCAGAAATATAGACAGATAGTAAAGGGCCGAAACGTTGTAATAAATATGACAACAAAGATGAGGACAATAGTCCGAATAATATAAATAAAGTACATAATACCTCATCTCAGAAATATAGTCAGATTCTGAATTATCGTTACGGACACGAAATACCAAAAATATAGTGAGAAATTATAATTTCATTTGTAGGAATAGGTACTTCAAAAGTATCGTAAAGTTACGTCCATCGGTAAATTAAATTGTATTGGTTGCTTATTCTATGCATATATAGACGTCAATTGGTTAATATCTTTTATGCCGAAATCTTCCATATTCGGCAATCTACTTTGTACTACCAAGACGTTGAATAATTTTTCTTTACCGCCAATTTGCTTTTCCGGCCTTAAATCTTTTAAAGAAAACTTTATTGCCGATCTTAAATGATCTGATCGTCTGAAATTGTCGAATTTATTCTTTGGTAGACATTTTTCAAAAATGAATCTAACTTTTCTAGCAAATTTGAAATCTCCAGGTAACATTTCGCGGTGACTTTTGCATTTGACGTCATTTAATACACACTCAAAAAATTTTATAATGCCGATTTCTTCAGCTTCCAAGATTTTAGCTTTTTTAATGCACTTTTGAAGGTGTCATCATTTTGTTCTGCTTGACCATTCGGATGATAAATTTCCGTATTCAAGCATTCAATCGCAGAGATTTGGCAGAAATCTTTAAACTCACTAGAAGTAAATTGAGTTCCATTATTGGATACCACACTGTCAGCTACTCCAAACGTTGCAAAAAGTTCGCGAAAAAATTTGTGGTAGTGTCTCTCTATACACAAAAATGTACTGAGCCGACCAAGCATAGAAATGAATACAATATGGGAACCTGTAATAATGAATGCCCGAGAAAAATGATAACAACCAAAATTGCAATATGAGCTCTGGTAAAAAAAATAATTGACATTAGGTTTATAATACTCAGAAATTCCTACATAGATGTTCGCAAGGACACATGGCACAGTGGATAAAGACGTTAGTTAGATCCAGTGACAGAACCCGAACTGTGTGAGTTCAATACTCGGTTAAGGCAGTGGAGAACTTGGAGAGGGGAGTTAACAGGATGTTACTGATAACTGACATCCATTAATGGAGCTAGAACCGTCTACCCCAGTGAGCAAAATAAAATGTTCAGTTTGACATGCCAACCACCTGGAGAAGAATTTATAAAAAACGTAATAAATATGGCGACAAAGATGAGGACAATTGTGGTAGTCGTTCGTTAACATTTCAGTATCTCGGGCCATTTTGTGAAATTGGCCCGACAAAGTCCATACGGTTTATCGGTGCACGGCCAATTTATAGGTAGGATCTAGCTACTGAATTACAACTATTATATTTTCTAACTGTATTTTGAATATCTTTGTCCAGTAAACATAGAGTCTCAGTATTCCAGGTTGTCTTCTGTGAAATTGTTTTAAAATTCTTTTTTGTAGTAAGAACTGAATTACCATTGTATCAGCATAGAAAAGTACTCTACCCCAAATAGAAAATGCTGTATTATTGTTAGCAGTTTTAATTTTATTTAAACTCTATTTAGGCTTAACGAAATTCATAGTTTTTTTTTATTAACATAAATGTATTCATTTTAGAATTAATTTTGATATTGTCTACCCTGACCGTTATTTCTTTAATAATGTTATACACCAGATTTTAATTTCGCTTTCGGGTGCCAGCGAAGCAATTACGGTATCAAAATTATTCTTTAGATTTCGATATGATTCTAGATAAGCCATATGCTTGTCCACATTTCTTTGATGATTGGCATTCCTTGAAATCATTGTTTAATAAAATCGTAGACCAACGCTGTCGTTTATTGGCAGCATGCGTAGGAATCACTTTCTTAGAACCGATTAGACGATGATCTGTTTGTAGTATGAATTTTCTCCCTAATATCATCCTGTGAAATTTCATACAGCAAATATTATAGCAAGCGCTTTCATTTCAATTTGACTGTAGTATTTTTCCTCTTTCATTGTACTGTTTTTGAATTTATGGCCATAAATTCAAAGACAGTACAATGAAAGAGGAAAAATTACAGCTTCTATGCCGTATTCGCTCGCGTCCAATGCTACTATTATTGGTCAGTGTGGGTCGTGATGTGTCAGTTATAATTCTAAAGTTAATGGGTTTTTTTAATTCCTTCGAAAGTTTTTTGACATTCAGCCGACCATTTCCATTTCGTAACTTTCTTAAGTTAATTATTCATAAGTGCTCGCAATTTGTACTGATTATGCTGTCACATAAATATTATAATAATCTACTAATCCGAGAAATTGTTGTAGGTTTACCAAATTTCTCAGGGGAGTCATGTCTTTAAATGGCACGGATCTTCTTTCTGTTTCGTCGATTATCTCACCTAAATATTTAATCTTGTCCAGTAAGAATTGACATTTCTGTTTCACTGATTTTGAATCATATCATCTCTGAAATTCTTCCTCAATCAGTTTTACGAGCTTATATTTTCATTGTACTTTTAATAAGTATATCATCGATTTAAGAGACTTCATTGTCTACTGCAGCCAATATTGCATCCATTATTCTTTTGAGAAAATACATGGAATTAATTTTACACCAAAGGCTAATCTTTTAAATTTGTAGAATTCTTTATTTGTATTAAGAGTCTAAAACTTCTGGCATTCCTTACCACTTCGATTTGAAGATATGTTTCAAATCAAAGAATTTTTTAAAAGAATTACCACTATTTAATTTGGCAAATATATTCTTTGGGATTGGTAGAGGGATATGCATGTGGTACAAGTCAGTCGTTCAACCCAGTTTGAAAATCTGCACATAAGTGAATCTTATGTTTCATTCTATTATAAACCGTTGACTTGACCCATTCTAAATAATCTATTTGTTTCAATAACTCTGCCGTTTGCTAACCTCTCCTGAACGGGGTCAATAGACTCCAACGAAGCAAATGGTATCTTTCTTTAAGGCTTAAACAATGTTATCAGATTTTCTTTCAATTTGTACATTTTCCCAACTCTTAGAAAATATTCGTTAATTTATGTTTTAGTTTTCCTTTTGCTCTAATCTTTCTCTCATACGAAGAATTCATTTTTCCGAAGAATTAATGAACCAATTCCATAGTTCAAATATTTTTTGTTAGTCGACGTCTAGTAAATTAGAGTTGGACATTTTTAAACATCTACTTTTTTAATTTGAAATCTGTACATAACCTAATTTTATTTTTCTTTCTAATGTAAACCACTGATATTGCTCATTTTGAATAATTTTTCAGTAACACTGCTGTTTTCTAATCTTTCTAGTTCGGTCTTAATAGACTCCAACGAAGCAAAGGTTATCTTTCTTTTTAGGCTTAAACATTGGTATCACATTTTCTTTTAATTTAATGTCTTGTACATTGTAAATTTTTCCAAATCTGAGAATTCGTGAATTTACGTTTTAGTTTACTCATTGTTTCATTCGCACAAATCTTTTTCTCTGACGAAGAATTCATTTTTCCACAGAATTAATTAATCGACCAATTCCATAGTTCAAATAATTCGACACAATCGATGCACAGTAAATTCGAGTTGGAATTTAATACGTAAACATCTGCTTTTTTTTTTTCAATTTTACCCGCAAGAGTGATGCTACACGCGATTTCCCCCCGTAAATATTACTTTTTGTCCGATATTCCTCTTGCAACATTGTCAGTTTTTAAGTTAAGCTTGCCAATTATGTTCCAAGATTGCTCATCAATAACTGTAATATCGCTACGAATGTCCATTTGAAAGCACACCGTATCGTTATAGATTTGTACCATCAGGAATTTCCTATCATTTGAACTTTGCCGTTTATTAACTGGAATATAATTTTCAACAAATTTCTTCGTGTATTTCTTTTCCTTTTAGTGGTAATTTCGTTTGTGACCTGTTTTGTTACACTTAAAACATTTTTTGGACAGTCATTTCTGAAATGAAACATACTATTGTTAATGCTGATATAATCTTAGGTACTGCAATCTTCTGATTAACTATTTGTACTTCTCGTGCTTAAACTCCAACAAAGCAAAGGGTATATATCTTTTAGGCTTAAACACTGGTATCACATTTTCTTTTAACTTAAAAAAAAAAGTATTATACATTATACATTTTCTCAAATCCTGAGAAAAATTTCTTGAATTTATTTTTCAGTTTACTGAGTGTTTCTTTGGCTGCAATCAGAGAAAAACTCTGACGAAGAATCTACAGAATGATTAAATCGACCGATTCCATAGTTCAAATAATTCTAGCTAGTCGACGCCTCGTAAATTCGAGTTGGAATTTTTTTAATACGTAAACATCAGCCTTTTAGTTTTAACCGCAAGGGCGATGTTACAAATGCTTTTCCGAAGAAAAATTTCTTGTCTGATATTTTTCTTGCAACTTTGTCAGTTATTCTCAAGTTAAGCTTACCATTTCAGTTCCATGTTCGCTCATCAATAACTGTAAAATCGCTACCGGTGTCCATTTGAAACCACACCCTAACTTTATACATTTAAACTCTCACGGATTTTCTATCATTTGAACTTTCCATAAATGTTTAACAGGACGTACTAATTTCATTAAGTTAATTCGTGTTTTCCTTTTGCTTTTTGACTTGTAGTAGGTTCGTCTGTGCCCAGAATATTCAGAAGGTAGTATATCGCTTAGAGTCGACGTAATCCTGCTGAAATATGCTTGTAAACAGATAAACTAGGTCAATAACTGTCAACTTGTTTACTTCTGCTGATAATTCTGAACTTTCGTATTTATATATTCAGACGAGTCCACGGCGTCTTCATCTCCAAAACAATTTTCTTCCTTAACTTTGACGATCATCACTACATTGTCCTTACCGTTCCAATACTTCTGGAGGCGATAGTATATATATATATATATATATATATATATATATATATATATATATATATATATATATACATAAAAGGGAAGAGGCAATAGTTGTTCCAACGAGAGAAAGGTGTATATATTAAAAAGAAGAGAGAAACTGCAAACGTGTTTGTTTTTGTTTTTTCTATGAATTAAAAAAATATATATATTATACTATTATTTTCAATAATTTTGCAACACGCGTTTCGGGTCTCGCGACCTTCTTCAGGCAAAGTGTGGATATTTCCACATATCATTAAAATGAATTAATTTTCTTTATGTTTTTCGATGTTAAACATTCTAGATATTAAATATTCGCTTTTTTGAGTGGTTGTGACACAAATGTCTTTCTTGAACTGGCAGTGAGAAAGTTCTCATGCGTGATGGGTAACAAAACAATTAAATTAGGGTGAGAATGCGCGAGGAAAGGTATCTGTATTCTTATCTTTTAATGACTCCTGTTTATTCTTAGATCTTTTTCCATTTTTGTATTGTGTGTGTTTTTGCTTTCTCTCTTCTTATATATATATATATATATATATATATATTTTTTTTTTGTGTGTGTGTGTGTGTAATTTTGCATGTATGTAAAACAACAAAAGTTGGTAATTGAACTTGGGGCGCTAATATGATGCAGTTGCATATGTTGGGTTTTCGCGACATGCTCTGTTGTCCGAACTCAATTTCTCCAAATAACAGTCTTCGCATTACAGCGTGTTACATGTGTAGCCTTCAAGCCAATAGCCCTGTGTACCTCCTCACGATTTCTTGTTATCAATCAAAAGCCCTCATTTCACCAGGCAAATTATTTTCTTGTAATAATAAATAACAAAACAAAATCAGGTACATATCGGACAATTTTATTGCCCGTGAAAGGAACATGTCGCCGACTACTTGTCAATAATTGAGATGATACAATGGGTGAGAGAACTTCCTGAGGCCATCTACACACTAACAAGTCAAAAACCACATTAATGAATTTTGGAGGGAGGAAATCGTTTTTTTTTTTTCTTTCTTTTTGACATGAAATCTACCTTCTTGCTAGCTTTTCATTAGTCAATTCACGAACAAATGTATAAAAACAGCCACTTAAGTGTTTAGACTTTTTGTGCGTGACATATAGTCGTTAACATTCAAAATATGTTGTGATTCAGAAATACGATATATTTTAACAAACTTTTTAATCTTAAACATTTAAATCCTTTTTCTACTTGCACAATGTTACACAATATATGAAATGATGCAATTTCCCCATCAAATTGGATCAAATTTGGCTCAATTCTTAATATATTAAAAAAAAACGCAATGCCTGTTTTCTAAAAAATAGATCACTCGACCACATCAATGTGCGTGAGTTCATTGTAACAATATATAATGACAATATTTTCAGACTACCTCAGAACAGTTTAATTGTCCGGCAAAGTTAATATACTGCGTCTCCCTGCAGCCCTCTCATTTGAGCGCTGAACGATAAGTATCAAATTACGATTCTCAAGTTGGCGATAATGCTTTTAACGCCACACGGCTGTTGATACTTCTCTAAAATCCGCAGAGACTTTAAAGAAAAACAATACACGAACGATTCAATTTTTTCTCAAGTTTTTCCATGAGTTCTCGTTTTTTAAAAGATAAGAAAATAAAACTTCTTTTGTTTTTTGTAGCAATCATGTTAATCGTTTTCTATTCACATTATTGCCTTACCGACAAAGAGGCAGCATGTGGCAAGTCTATGCAGAAATATTGAACTGATATTTAGATATATCCGTTTTGCTTCTATCTGAAATATCTGCAACTTTAAACAATAAAACGCTGATGTTTAAGAATAAATATCTTTATTCATAATTTTTTTTTTCTTTCATGAATACATAAGTAAATGTATAATAACTATTTCTCATCTGGAGACATATATCAGGGTTAATTATCAGGCAGTTCATGAACAGCTGTAAATATTCTGGATTTGTATGGGGTCATAATTGAACTGATTGTAGCGACGTGCTCTATAATATTGCGTTTAGCGTGGGAATTGTTTTGCGAAAGCAAACCAGAAAAGTTACCGCAAATATTATCAAGCAGAAACAAGCAGAATTTAGACCATTAATCTTCTGCTTGTATAAAAAGCGTTCATTCTTCTCCTTCAAAAACAGTCAAAACAATATGTGCATAAATAACTGCATATATATATATATATATATATATATATATATATATATATATATATATATATATGAAGAAATATTGTCTTAAGATGTGCTATATTTATGGGATAAAGTGCTCAATATCAGAGATAGAGGCGACAGTCTGTTTCATGCTAGATGCCTGACGATTGCATCTAGTAGGAAACAGACTGTCACCCCAAGTGTTGACTTCAATATTCAATTATATATATATATATATATATATATATATATATATATGTCATCCAAGAACAGACTGTTTCGCTGTATCACAGCTCATCAGTGTAATAGACGTCCAGTTGTCTCTAGCTAGGACCGAAAACCGGCTGAATTGTTAGCAGTCGAATATTCTGACCCCAAGCCGTTAACACACGGCACGGATTAAGGTGAATTTAAGCGTATTTATTTTTTAGATAAACACACAGTGATTGAAAGAACTTGACTCGTTTTACCGAAGAGTTTTGCGTTATTATTGGAGGAAAATGTATGACAAAGTGGAAAAAAGTGGAAAAAAAAAACTTTTTTGTCTTTTGTCCTTTATGTTTTCATCTGATTAAATTTGTTATCTTAGTACGACTGCACATCCGCCCAAACTAGGGATGTTGATAATTTTACTTTTTTTTTATATACTATTAATATAATCTTGCGTATTTCATTCAGATTCCTTTCTTTTTGTTTCCCTGACTATTGTTATTAGATATCGCACGGTGTGATAATACAAGATCTGCCAGGAATAGTGAAATATTTTAAGAGCCAGGGCGCATATTGCCCTTGCGATTAAGGCAATACCTCTATATTTTCGTCGTAGTGAATTGTTTTCTCCTATGATAAGACTAGAATTTTTCCCAGAATCCCTCATTCGTGCGCATGTGTAGTTAAACCAACATAACTAACTTAGTCCGACGAAACGCAACAAACGAAAATTTGTTTCCACTTTTTCTACAATATTGTTCATGATATATAAACATTTGTATATCGTTATCTAATACATATATATATATATATATATATATATATATATATATATATATATATATATATATCGATCACGTACCTTGGTTTCAAAATTTCAGTTTCTTCAAGCGAAACACCTATCAGTCACATGTTCCATTAGTTTTTCTCATTTGAATAATATGTGGGCTCACATAAAAGTTGATATGTCCTAAGTTGTTTAAAGCATATAAATATAAATTGCAGAAAATTAAAGCTGAGACTCTGAACTCTTGTCTCATGTTATATTATGATGTTAAAACCAAATATCTTCAGTTGACAACAAATATAAAAGAATTATGCTTGTCGTTCCAATACCTATGGAGCAAACAGTAATTATATATTCCCTCGTATATATTTCGTTCTTTCGCGTAGTACGACCTAGTAGAACTGCATTATGAATTTAGGACTTGCCTCTGATATTTCATGACCGTTATCGTCGCATAGCAATCTTCTATGTCAGCATAACAGAATCGACAACTGTATTTGATCTTTATGTGTGTATGCTGTGTTTTTTGTGTATGTGTATGTGGGGGGAGTTATGACATATTCAGTGCTGGTTTAAATATGTTTATGAAGTTTTTTCTTGTATTTCTAGGTAAGAACGGTTGTCTGTTTGGTATATTGGCATTATTTTAAATTTACCTTGATTACATTTGTAGATGTCTTGTGATACGAAGTGTTTTTTTTGTTATTGGGTAATTTGATGTTGATATATATATATATATATATATAATACAAAAAATTTAATGATCGAAATAAAAGTATAAAATGTAATATTAAAAGACATATTAAAAAAAATTAAATAATAAAAAAACCTCAACAACTTATTGTATATTTCGCTACTGTTTTAATTTTGAATTCAAAATTAAAATGAAGAGCGGGAGCAAAAAATGGTTGGAAAAAAAATTTATTTTTTGAGATTTTTTTATATTATTTAATATTGTTTTAATATGTCTTTAATATTAAATTTTATACTTTTATTTCGATCATATATATATATATATATATATATATATATATATATTTATCGGTGGGTTCTTTCGTATATTTTTGCATGCGTGTGATAGAACAAAGCATCGGAATTTGAACTTGGGCTGAATAATTTCTTAAGCGTTACCCCTGATCACTTGAAGATATCAAAATGTTGATCTCCTCTTTTGCTTTAATTCAAAAGTTCTGCCTGTTACATTTTTATTTTATTTTTCTTTATACGTGTATTGGTCTCTTTGTGATACTACTCTTTCCTGATCTAATTCAATTCTAATCAATATCATTTTCCTAAATATATAGAGAGCTGTTTAATATTTAAAAAGGATGAAATCTGACCAGAGTACACTACCGTGGTTTCTACATCTACGGTCTCCTCAAGTGAATTGCTCAGCAAATCGGCTGCACAGGGCTCAACGACTTAAGCACTTTCGGAACCGGAAGTAGTGGGAACAAATTTCTAACTTTAAACGGGTTCAAATAACACCAATCTGAACTTCTTAAAATGTCTGCATTTGGTTATGATCTCTAACCTCCCGTTCAGAGTTCAAATAGCAATCATTACTTTCCCAGACCAAAAAAAATTATTAAATAAAAGATCCGAGCTCATCTCACAATGCAGACATGAAAACAAATTTTTACTACGTTACTTAAAAATCGAAAATGGAAAAAATAAAACAAAATAAAAATAAATAAATAAACAAAATAATAAAATAAGCAAAATTAATTAACCCAAATAAATTACCAAATCACACCTGTTAGAATAGACGAATTAGAAAAAAAAACATACAATGAACCTAAATAAATAAATAATAAAAAAATAACAAACAATTATGACCAAAATATTAGTTAGACTATAAAAATCAAACCAAAAAATCGGACGAAAAAATAGCTATAACTGTTCTATAACGATAAAAAAATACTACGTTACTTAAAAATCGAAAACCGAAAAGAGAAAATATGCAGTATAACAAATAAATAATAACAAGTAAAATAAATTGACCTAAATTCATCCAAATAAATAAATAAACTAACAAACTAATCCCGGTAAACTAACCGTTACAAAAACCAAATAAAGATAATCAATCCAAATAAATAAATGAAGTAATAAACTAATTAAAAACTGTTCCCGCCAAAATAATAGTTACATTAAACTACAACAATCAATCCCAAAATTGAATAAATAGCTTTAATTATCTTCCCAAACCAAAACAAAACTATTAAATAAGCGATATAAACAAATTTTTACCACGTTAATAAAAACACCGATTAAAAATAAAAAATAAATAAATATATAAGATAAGAAATAAAAAAAATAAAAACAAACAAAACAATTTAACCTAAATAAATAAATAAATAAATAAACGATTTCCGGTAAAATAACTGCCAAAATAGACTACCCACAATGCACCACTGACCCGTATATATATAAATAGCCGAAAAAAAATAACAGTACTTATGGTCTGACGATTGCATCTGGCATGAAACAGACTGTCGCCACTAAGTGTTGACTTGTTATGTTCACTTTTATATATATATATATATATATATATATATATATATATATATATATATATATGGGATTTTTTTTACATGGAAATTTGTCCATCGCACGCTGTAAAGTGTCGGGCAAATGTAACGTCTGTTTTTATTCATTAGCTTTTATTGAACAGTATTATAAATTACAGTAGTTTATTAAAAGGAACACGATTTGTTATGGTTAACAAGCTATTAAACATGTTCCGAATGTTCTTCTTCAGTATCCGTTTATATTTCTGAGATGAGGTATTATGTACACTATTTACATTATTTGGACTATTTTCCTCATTTTGTGACATGTTTAATGGATATCAGTTATAAATTATCTCCTGTTGATTCCCTTCTCCAAGTTATCCACTGCCTTAACCGGGTATTGAACTCACACTTTTTGGGTCTTGTCACTGGATCTAACCGAGGCATTTATCCACTGTACAACGTGTCCTTGAACTTAGAGAGGGGAATTAACAGGAGATAATTGATAATTGGCTTCCATTAAACATGGCACGTGGAACTAGAACAGTCTACCCCAGTGAGCAAAATAAAGGTTCAGTTAGACATTCCAACCACCTGCCTGAAGAAGGCCGGAGTGTACAACGACCGAAACGTTGTAATAAATATGGCTGGCGACAAAGATGAGGAAAATAGTCGGAATAATGTAAATAGATTTCCACTTCATGTTCAGTACAACGTGACTTATATCAGCGACTCTTCTACAAAACATTTGATACATTTTTACATTAATTTTCGCAAATTTATCATAAATTGCTTGTTTATTCCTGGAATTGTTTTCGTATTGAGCCTGTAAACAAGATTTTTCAGTACGCCCCACAAGAAAAAAAAAAGAAACAGTGATGATATTTGGTCTGGTGATCATGATAACCACTTAATTGCTCCAAATCGCCCTATTCAGCTCAGCTTGAAATTGAGATTAAGCTATTTTCGAACGTGTAAGCCATAGTTAGACATATTGATAGATGTAAACTTATATAACGAAAGTCAAAGTGAACAGAATTTTATATCAATTCCTTCGGCAATAACTATTGTTATATATACTGACTTTAGTTTTCGCTTTATTTTGTTCCAATGATAATATGTTTTTGATTACTTAATTAAAGCGAGGCAGCAAGGAGGATAATTGTAGATGAATACAATATTATTGACTCTGCATCCATATAAACTAGACATCATGAATCTTTCATAAGAAATATGGATATTTCATAAGTTTGCTGAACAAAGAAAATCACGATACTTGTGAAATATTCATTCTGATGACAATATATATATTTATATATATGTATAATGTGTGTGTGTATATATATATATATATATATATATATATATATATATATATATGTGTGTGTGTGTAATATATTATATATATATATATATATTTTTATATATTATATATATGGTACTTATTAGAAAGCGCTCAATATCCGCGGATAGAGCTAACATATTTGGTTGGATTGATGTGAGTTTGTGACCCTGGGTTTCACGCTTTTGCGATCGTCAGACAAACTGAGTTATTTTTTTAAAATTTAGATTTATATAAATTGCGAGTTCTTACAAAAAAAATGGTTGTAGCACAGCGAGGCACGAGTAATTTGGCTATTAGAGTATAGAATTCTTGCCCTATTTTTTCAAACTGTTTTATCAGCTAATTTCGCTCTTGTATCAACGGACGTTGGTTTACCGAATCTCTAGACAATGGTTCAAGATTGTTCAGAATTACGTGTTTAATGCACACGCAACTGTGCCCTGATAGTTTAAAGATACACGACCCGGGTAGCCTTTCTGGAACCAAGATACCTTTTCATAGACATTGTTTCCATTACTATCGTGTTATTTTCCCCTTTCTAATAAACTCACATGCCTACCTGAATAAAGAAGTCTTCCTTGGGGTTAGATGTCATTAGTGACTTTCAACTTTGCCAATTCGACATGGGGCTCTACAGTAAGATCGTATAATACGTTTGGGTCTATTCAAAAGACCTGAAGGTCATATTCTTAAATAGGAATATTTATTTTAAAGATACATTGGAAAGATATTTTCTATTTTTGCTTTTATAAGGGAATTGTATCTCGTTTCAGTCAAGAGTTTTGTGAAGGCGCCACCACATCTAATGAAAGTTTTTCTAACATGAATAAAATTTCATAAGCACCACGTCTGTTTCTATCATGGCTCTCCACAACATCCTATTTTTTCAGGTCTTATTACCATTCCATGATCGTTCATCTATTTATACAACCCCATCGAGTAAATTAATCACAGTTTCCTTCTTTCGATTTCGCCTTCAATATGTCTTAATATAATTTTTGGCAACAGGCCTGTTGAAATCCTTAAAGTATTTAGTATTGTTGAAGTTATCGCTAACATTTTTTATCGAGATTTCGTTCAATTTCTCAAACCAATCAAGGAAATTTGAATAAGCTGATTTTTTTTTAAATACTTTGACAATAATCTTAATTCGCATTTTAATAATTTCTTTAAATTTATTGGACTACATGGTAAGCAATATCCTTTAAGAAAACCTTTTTTTTTTCCTTTTTAAGAGCGAAAAATACTTTTCTTCAGATTTCTTACTCTTAAGCATGCAACATAGGAGCGTAAATAATTTCCTGGAGCCAAATTTCAACTTTTGGAAGCGTATGGCCTTGTGATTTGTTTATAGTTCAAGCATACTCAGGGCGAACTGGAAGTTGGATTCCTGTATATAAAAATATTGCATTTTATTAAATCATTATTTTTATTTTATTCATTATTTTTTTTTTTAAATGGTGGGTGTATTTTGGATGTCAAATTATAAAACATTTAATTTAGCAAAATAATTAATGAAAACTTATTTACCCTAATTTGTACCTGCCTTACCTGTTTGTACTTCTTCCCAAAATGTATGGAAAAGATATTAACCATCTTTTTCTCCTTCGAGCTATGGGTAAATAGCAGGGCAAACTAGGTTCTGTAGCCTTGGATAGCAACTGGTCCAGAAGAAAGATAACTCCGAATTCAAAAGCAGGGAGGTTGGGGACCTTGTTGCACGAAGTGCACCAGGTCTCTCCATTCGGACCTTCAAAAGTGTGGTTGGTTCTGCACAATGCCTTCACCAATATAGTCAAATCATATGTGCCGGTTTCTAGGTTGTTGCTTCCTAGCAACTGAGCTGCTTGACCCTTACACGTTGAATACGACGGGACAATCCACCATATATATATATATATATATATATATATATATATATATATATATATATATATATATATATTTAGTTTATTCAAATTTAGGTAATCCGTATGGGTAGACCTGAGGAGGATGATATCCAGAGAGCTCAATGTAAAATTCAGAGCAGATATGTTTGAATAAAAGACAGACCACGTTAAGATTCCATGTAATAAGCTATTTCACCATAACCCCTTTAACAGGGTTCTGGATCATCAGACTTTACTTCCAAAAGCTGAAATGAAGAATGAAAAAGAAATTCACACGTTTTTACGGACCTCATCAAGTATACGCAAAGTTAACGAAGTGAGGCAGTGAGGTGGGAGAGAGGATATGAGTGTGTCATATGTATCATTTTAGTTTCCTATTTTAACCCCAGTGTGTCGGCTGGTTGTTGCTCAAATCTAACGCGTCTCGTCTCTAGATAAAGGTGGTTAAGGGGTGGGCGATAAGGGCTACATTAAGGAAGACTCGTTACAATAGCCCCAATAAATCACACGACAGGTTTCATTCAAATTCCTAGACGCTGTCAGTTCGCGTTAGTTTAACGTGCATATTTGGGAGGTTAAGGTTTGATAAATATATATATATATATATATATATATATATATAACAAACTTTATAATATTATAAACTTACTGCTCGATTTAATTTGAAATTCCTATTTTTTCATTTTATAGTAAATTAAAGGGTAATTATTTCATATTGATTTTTCGTTTAATCTAGTATTAACTCTAATCAACTAATGCTTTGTATTTAAAATATACCGTCATGTTTTTTTTTTCGTTTTTGTTTTTTTTAATTTTCATATACTTGTATTCTGATTGGTCATCATAGGTTACGTATTGATGGGGTTTGATTTGCTGTTGGATTTTCCAAAAGAAAACTCTTTATTTCTCAGTCAACACCATCACTTGATAAGTGTTAAAACAAAATGGCTATTTTTGTTATGATGTTATAACATATCTCTGTTATAATTTTGAAGAAATCCTATATATATATATATATATATATATATATATATATATATATATATATATACAAGTATAGAATTGGTATATACGGAATAAATTCCATAATCAACAATTACTATTCTTAAAAGAGTGCTCAATACAGAGTAGAGCGAATATAATTATTTATTTGAAAATCATCACATAAATATGATATAAAATCACTACAAAAATAGCAAATTTGTTTCAACACCTCTTGTGTCTTATCATATGATGGTGCTGACTGTAATTCAGCATCATCACTTATGTTATAATCATAATCATTTCGAATAAATAATTATATATATATATATATATATATACTATTAAGTCATGCTGTTTTTTTTTATATTATATAAAAGTAATTTCATTTGCTTTTCGGTCTTTGAGTTATTTTCTACAACCTAAATTAAGGAGAAAACTATTAGAGTCGGTAAAATAATTTTATTCCTTGTAAATTTTTTCACAAGATTTTTGACTGTAACTTTACACAGAGAAAGTCGATTTAAATCTTGTTAGGGAAGCTTTAGCAATCAGGATTTTCATTTTGTCGATGGTGCTAAAGTATGAATCCGAACCATAAGTGTGTTTCTGTATACCTAAGAACTCTAGGGACGCCATCCTACAAATGAAAAAATATTGATCACTTACAAAGTTAATTTCCTAGAATATCCCCTAGTCTTGCAAGATCCCGAAGGAAAACTCGTGACAAGTATAGGATCTTGGAGCCAAATTATCAAATGGAACAATTACTCTCTTAGAAAATGTAATGAAACCGCCGAAAGAAACGCAGGTGATAATGCCTTGGAACAATTGCTCAGACCATGCAAGAAGCACAACGGTTGTGTAGAATTTTGTTAACTTTAATCAACTAACGGTTTGCATTTAGAATACAGCCTCATGTTTTTTTTTTAAATTTTCATATATGTACATATATACACACTTTGTGTTTGAGGATCGTTGTGCCATCAGCGAACATCTTCTAGTTTGAGATCAGTAGCGTACATGTATACTTTCCACATCAGCGTTTATTCTACCGAATAAGTGGCCTTTAAAAAACAATAATGATAATATATATATATATATATATATATATATATATATATATATATATATGTTTTCCTACGTTCCAATTTTGAATAAGTTTATATTAATTTAAACCTAATGCTCGATTTGAAATTTGAAATTTCTGATTTTTAATTTTATCGTAAATTAAAGGTTAATTATTTCATATTGATATTTCGTTTGATCTAGCATTAACATTAATCATCTAATGCTTTGTATTTATAATATACCGTCACTTTTAAATTTTCATATACTTGTATTCTGTTTGGTCATCATTGGTTATGTATTGAGGGTGGTTTAATTTGGTTTTGGATTCCCCCCTCCAAAGAAAATCTCCTTATTTAACAATCAACGCCATCACTTGGTAAGTGTTGAAACAGAATGGGTATTTTTGTAGTGACGTTATAACATATTTATGTTATATTTTTTAATAAATACTATATATATATATATATATATATATATATATATATATATATATAACCCATAGCTGGAGGGAGAAGAATTGGATTCACACCTTTTCCATGGGTATTAGCACGTATGTGAATGTAATGGATTCAACCTGGATTCGAACTCGGCTCTGCGATTCCACAATCTAAGCCGATATCCATTATCCCACCGTGCCTCCAGCTATGGGTTAAATAGCAGGACAGACTGGGTTCTATAGCCTTGGGTGGCAACTGGTCTAGGAGAAGGACAACTCTGAATTCAAAACCTGAGGGGGGTCGTTTGGGGACCTTGTGGCATGTATTGTACCAGGTCTCGGTATTCGGCCCTTCAAAAAGTGTGGATGGTCCTGCACGAAACCTTCACCACTATAATCAAATCTCATGTGCCGGTGTCGGGCTGTCGTTTTCTTGGAAACTGATTTGCTTGACCCTCATACGTCGAACCCGACGGGAGAATTAATATACATATATATACACACGTTGTAAATGGAAATATTACCTCAATAATTACAAAGTTCATTTTCCAGAATATCTCCTAGTCTTGCTAGATCTCGAAGGAAAACTGATGACAAGGTATCGAATATTGTAGGAAAATTATCAAAAGAAAAATCACTCTCTTAGAAAATGTAATGAGACTGCAGAAAGAAACGCCAGTGAGAATTTCTTGGAAACAATTTTTCCGACCATACAAGAAGTAAAACGGTTGTGTAGAATTTTCTTGGCTAAGAGCAAATAAAACCGACCTTGCAAATATAAATATTCTATTTGATATTGAATATCTAGCAACTCTACTTTAACTGCAGAACTTTTCATTTGATGGCACCATAAGATATTTCTATGGCAATAATTCCGTAAGAATAAAAGAAAATAAAAGATATCAAATTAATTAAAAATCTTAATAGATTTCTTTCTCTCATCAAATAACCAAATGAAAGCTATCTTCAATGGGCATTCTTTTTTTATCTTTTTCCATTAATGCAAGTGTTCCACAGTGCTCTATACTTGAAACTACGTTGTTTCTAATTTTCATAAATGATCCTTCGTGATGTCATCAATTCTCAGCGCGGTATTTATGCTGGTTAGAACTGTATACTCCTGTCTTAATAGTAGGCATGATCGGTTCCATTAGGTCAAATTAGCAGCTGATCTCAAAATGACCGACAATCTCTTGCTAAGTGTAGCAAAGTATGGCTTATTAATATTACCACTACCAAAAACGAAACTGCTCTATTTTAATCGTCTGCGAGAACATTTTTTTTACCTTAGAACAGTATGGCACATACTAAACCCCAGAAGACTAACGCATTGCACCTTCTCAGAGTAACCTTTTTCCCGCATAAATGAAAATATTGAATCAGTTGTTATGTGTGCGGCTAGGAACGTTGGATAACTATATCGCGCTAATTTTTTTCTTCTCGCCAATCTGACATATATATATATATATATATATATATATATATATATATATATATATATATATATATATATATATATATATATAAGAGCACCATTCGTAGATACTTGGAATATTTTTACTACATATGATCTGGTGTTCTTGTATATATTTAGTGAAAATAATGTGTAATATCATTGGTTTGAATCGGGCAGCTCGGCTTTATATACTTTCTCACTTCCATAACGAAGCTTCCTTGTACCGTTTCTATATAAACTTTCATGGTAATTGTTCTAATCTTTCCTCTATGGTATCTAGACTTTATAATTTTAAGCGCAGTACTAGATTGGCGGTAAGGTCCCATCATTTTAAAATTGGAATGTCTAAATCTTTCTCTATATTCTATTTTAACAGTGTCTTCTACAGCATTTCTTGTTGGTAGAATGTTTTTCTCTTTAACTGCTTTGATCGTAAAAGACTTAGATGCAATGCCACTTGTTATTTTCTGTATTCTTAATTTCTGTTCTTTTATTGTCCTCTGTCATTGATAATGTTTGATTGTTTTCATTTTCTTATATTCTTTAACACACAGCAACAATCCGCGTCTTAGTGGCTTTGTTCCCTTGTTTGGAGTCAAAAGATTAAAAAAATGCCTTAACTGATAACTTCTGATTTCTGCGTAAAATTTAGATTCTGTCTTCAGCTCACTCAAGTAATCCTGAAACCGGTTTCCTTATACATATTTCTATTTACGTAATATTCTTTCTTGACATTTAAGAAAGAGAAATGAAGACAAAGAAGAATTAATCAATATTAATAATTCTAAAGTGTTATTACGGATATTTTTCCTTTATCGATTCCACATAGCGATTGATTTTTTTCCTTTCCTAATCTGTGACATCAGATTATTATAATTATTCATTCCTATCTTTATATACTGTCAATTTTTCTCTGATCGCTTAAAATCTTCCTCATCGTGGGCTAAGCCTTCACAATCGGCAAATGAATTTTCTAATCTGATTAAATGGGGCCTACGATGATTCGTTTTGAAGTCTTTTTCTTTTGGTCCTTTTAAAATGTCTGTAACGTTTTCAGCTTGTCTTTTCCTAGTTAAATTTTTGATAGTTTTTTTTTTTTTTTCATTTTAATCTCCTTAAATTTTATCTGATCCACACTTCTTCCCTAGCATTACCACCGCCATTTTCCTTTCATTCTTCTCTTACTGTATTCACTTTTCACATTCATCGCACGCCTCATGCTTCGTGCATGTCTTTCATTCTTTTTCAGCTATGTTGTTTGCCCTTATAAATCCATATAAATTCTATTCAACCCACCCATTCATGTATTTCTTTCATTCTTCACATCTGACATGAATTTTCTTTCGGTCTTTTACATACTTACTCTGTTATTTTCTTCTTTCTAAAATTCTTCCCCATTACCTTATTTTGTTTTTAAAAATCTTCTCTGTATTAATCAACGGCATTAGGGTTTCATCATTTTCTTTTTCACTTTTTTCTTCGTTAAAATTCACATCTTTTTTCTATTTCTTTTTCATGACATTATATAGATTTATAACTTATCTAAACAATCAAATTTATTTCGTTTTTATTATTGTTTGGTTGTTGTTATTATTTGTCTTTATCTTTCTGTCACACGCACTTCTTTTTTCTTCCTTTCTTTTTCTCTCTTCCCCTCTTTCTTTCTTTCTTATTCTCTATCTTTCTTCCTCTCTTTCTTTCTTTCATTCATTCTTTCTTGTATTGTGGTGCGCTATCTTGAAACAGCCTTTACTGATATTTTCATTTGATCTCAATTTCATTCTTAACACTCCCCTCTTTCTTTCGTTTACTTTCTTTCTTCTGTCTTCCCCTCTTTCTTTCATTAATTTAATTTCTTTCTTTCTTTCATTCTTTCTTTCTTTCTTTCTTTCTTTCATTCTTTCATTCTTTCTTTCTTTCTTTCTTTCTTTCTTGTGTTGAGGTGTGTTATCTTGAAACATCTTTTACTGATATTTCTCCTCTCCCCCTATTTCTTTCTTAACGCTCTCCTTTTCTTTGTTTTTCTTTCTTTTCCTTTCTTCTCCTCTCTCTTCCTTCCTTTATTATTGTGACGCGTTATCTTAAAAATGTTTTACTAAAAATTTAGTAGTTCTCTCCCATTTCTTTCCTAAATCTACTCTATTTCTTTCTTTCTTTCTTTCTTTCTTTCATTCTTTCTTTCTTACTTTCTTTCTTTCTTTCTGTCATTCATTCTTTCAAATTTTTTTCCTTCATGTCTTTCTTTCTTTGTTTTCTGTTGAGACGCTCTATCTTGAAAAATGTTTTACTGATATTTATTAGGATTTTCTGATTAATTTCTTTCTTAACATTACACTCTCTCTCTCTCTCTTTTCTTTCTTTCTTTCATTCTTTCTTTCTTTATTCTTTCTTCATTTCAGTTTTTCCTGTTGAGTATCTTGAAACATGTTTTACTATTATTAGCTGTTTTTCGTCCATTTCTTACTTAACACTGCCCTTCTTTCTTTCCTTCTTTCTTTCTTTTGTATTGTACTTTAATATCTCTCTTCTCTTCCATTTCTTTACTAGTACTGACTTTTTTCTTTCTTTCTTTTTTTCTTTCTTTCTTTCTTTGTATTGAGTGGAGTTACCTTTTATGTGTTCTCTTCTCTCCCTTTTCTTTCTTTGTTTCTTTCTTTTTTCTCTCTTAATGTGATTTCCTCCCCTTCTTCTTTTTCTTTACTCTTCTTTTCTCTTTTCCATTTTCTTTTTCTTTCGTTTGCACACGATTTTTCTCTCTCTTTCTTTTTCCATCTCTTAATATTTAGTTCACTACCAAATATCTTATAGCTACTAACCTCATTTTTTTGTTTTACTTCAATTTGCATTTCGCATTTATTAAAACTAATATTATAATCCAACATACAAATATAATCCACTCGCTTTTAATATTTTAGTTAAAATTCTACACGCTTTATCTTTCATCACCCACTCCAAATTTCTTCTTCTTCCTACCTATTCTTTTTTTTATTATTATTATTATTATTATTATTATTATTATTATTATTATTATTAACATCATCGTCATTATCATTATTATTATTATCATCATCACTATTAGTATTATTATTATATCATCAACATCATTATTATTATTATTATCATCATCATTATTTTTATCATTATTATTATTATTATCATCATCATCATTATTATCATTTCATTATTATTATTATTATCACTATTATAATTATTATCACTATTATTATTAACATCATCGTCATTATCATTATTATTATTATAATCATCATCATCACTATTAGTATTATTATCATTATTATATTATCAACATCATTATTATTATTATCATCATCATCATCAGTATTATTATTACCATCATCATCATTATTATTATCATCATTATTATTAGTATTGTTATCATCATCATTATTATCATCATCATTAGGGTCTCGGGAGACAGCTACTCGGTCCCGTTTTTTACGGGGTCCACGGTGATCGTATAACCCACAATAAACTCGGCTTTATCAACGTGAGGCGGTTAATGAATATTATCTCCCACTCCAAACAGCTTCTTCTTCCTCCTGTCAATTGTTCTCTTCATTATTATTATTATTATTATTATTATTATTATTATTATTATTATTATTTTCTTTGATTTCCGGCTTTTACACATTTCTTTCCGGGTCCCGCCCAGGGACCAAACATTAGAAATGGCATCATGACACTTTCCACAGAGAAAAAAAAATGTTTACATAGATGAAGCCCTTCGTAAAGTGTGGGCTGTACTTGTCAGAACAATTTTTTGTATCACTTTGACACATGGACTTCCAGGAATCCCTTCAATTAGTCGACTGCAATCTTTTCCAACCAGTCCTAGGTCTCCAAATACAACAGGAATTGTTGATGTTCCCATATGCCACATTTTCGAGATTTCTATTTCAAGGTCCTTGTATTTTGACAGCTTTTTGAACATATTCAAAAATACATTGCAGTCAGCAGGGACTGCCATATCAATAAGGAGGCACTTTTTGTTTGTTTGTGGTCTTTAATAACAATATCTGGGCGGTTGGCTTTGATTTCTCTGTCAGTGTGTATTGTGTAGTCCGATAGAATTGTAACAGGTCCTATCTCCGTAACCGGGTCTGGGTGGTGTTCATACCAGTTTCCTTCCCGTAGAAGTTGCAGATTTTCTAGTGCAGATATTGGCCCACTCTGTCATGCCTTGTTTTATATTCAGTGGGTGCCAATATCGTGCAACCTGATAAAAGATGACCAATCGTTTCTGGATATTTATCACAGGATCTGCATTTTGGGCTGACACAATATTTTAGTATATGTGCTTGATAATTCCTAGTTAGCAAGCATTGGTCCTGTGCAGCAAGGATAAAACCTTCAGTTTCAGCTTTCAACCCTGCACTACGTAGCCACTGAAGGGTACGGGTTTTGTCTGCGTCAGCTTGTTTGGTACGGGCTGGGTATTGGCCATGAAGCGGCTTATCTTGCCATCGCTTCTGTATCTTGTCGGTTGCTGTCTTTTTTAAGTATTTCGCATTTTCAGCCGCTGTATTGTGCTGTACTTGCATTTCTACGCCCATTTGAAACTCCATTTTGAAATTGTTGGCTTCTTTTATTACAGAGTAAAGAAGCTTACTACTTTCATGTTCCTTGACGCATACCATCATCCAGTCTTCTGTAGTTTCGAAGTATCTTGGGAGGCCAATTGTTGTAGTTTTGTAGGACAGTTCTAGTTGAAATAATCCTCTGCCTCCTCCGGATCTTGGCACATACAGACGATCAACATCAGCTTTGGGATGATGCATGCGATAGCAAGTGAGAAGCTTTCTCGTTTTGGCGTCCATTCGCTTAATTTCAGTTATAGTCCAGTTAAGGACATTAAAGCTGTATTGCACCAACAGGGACAGCCAATGTGTTTATGGCTGATATCCTGTTTTTTGGAGTTTAGCTCGTTATTTAGTACCAGGCGTACACATTATTGTTATTATTATTATTATTATTATTATTATTATTATTATTATTTCCTCTGATTTCTGTTGTACATACATTTCCTTCTGTCTCACAACCAGAGACCTATGTTAAAAACAAATAAGTCGCTTTATGAGATTTTCCACTGATCATTAAAAATCATTTTACATAAATAAAACCCTTCGTAAGGTGGGAGCTGTACCTGTGAGTAGAATTTTTTTGTATTTCTTTAAGGCATGGGCTAACAGGAATCCCATCAATAAGTCTATCGGAACATTTTTCCAATCAATTTGATGGGTCCAACTACAACTAAAAATATGGATGCCGCATTTTTGAGATTTCTACTTCAAGATCATTGTATTTTGATAGTTTGTATTTTTTTTAATTTTTATTTATTTATTTATTTTTTTTTTGATGTTCTTCAGAGATACATTTACCATCTGCCGGGACAGCCATATCAATAAGAAAGCACATTCTGCTTCCGTGGTCTTTCGTCACGATGACTGGGGAATTAGCTTTGATTGTTCTGACTCTGTGTATTGTAAAGACTCATAAACTTGTTACAGTTCCTATTTCTGTAACGGGGATTGGACGATTTTCATACCAGTTTCTTGCAGTCTCTATCTCGTAAACGTTGCATATTTACCAGTGCAGGCATTGACTCATTCTATCATGCCGGGTTTTGTATTCAGTGTGTGCTAAAACTGTAGAACCTGTTACAAGATGGTCAATTGTTTTGTGATGTTTGTCATAGAATGTGTATTTCGGGTTAATAAAATTCTTAATATGTATGATTCGTAATATCTAGTTGGGAAGCAGTGGTTTTGTACAGCAGAAAAAAACAACTTTCGCTTTCACCTTTTAACCCTGTACTATACGTAGCCACTGATGGGTAAAGGTTTTGTCTTCATCAGCTTTTTTGGTACGGGTAACAGTGAAGCGGTTTATCTTGCCATCGTCGCCGTATCTGTTCACTTGTGTTTGCCTTTCTTTCTTTTTTAAGTATTTTGCAGCTTCAGTCATTGTATTATGTTTTGCTTGAATTTCATCTCATATTTCAAACTTTGTTTTGAACTTTTTATCTTCCTTTATCACTGAATATATTTCTTACTTCTTTCATGTTCTTTAACATATTCTTTCACAGATCATCATTCAGTCTTCTGTAGTTTCCAGATATCTTTGAAGGCCGAATGTTGTAGTCTTGTAAGACAATTCTAGTTGAATTAATTCTCTGCCTACTTCGGATCTGGGCACATATAGACGATCAAAGCTTCGGATGTTGCATGCGGTGGTAAGTGAGAAACTTACTCGCTTCGGCGTCCATTGACTTTATTATTATTATTATTATTATTATTATTATTTGATTTTTGGTGTGTACACATTTCCTTCGCGTCCCGCCCAGGTCAGAAATGGCATCATAACATTTTCCGTTGACCAATTAAAACACACACACACACAAACACACACACACACACACTACCACCACCACCACCACCACACACCCACACGCACATATTTTACACAGATAAAGACTCTTGTAAGCTTTACTCGTGAGAAACATTTTTGTATTTCTTTGAGGCATGGACTTCCAGGAATCCCTTCAATGAGTCTACTGGGATTGTTCATGTCCACATGTGCATCATTTTTGAGATTTTCATTTCAAGGTCTTGTATTTTGATAGATTTTTGAAGATCATCAAAGAAACATTGCAATTTTCAGGGACTGCCATATCAATAAGGAGGCTTTTTTTTGTTTGTAAAATTGTAACAGGTCCTATCTCCGTAACCGGGTCTGGGTGGTGTTCATACCAATTTCTTTCAGTTTACTTCCCGTAAAAGTTGCAGATTTTCCAGTGCAGATATTAGCCCACTCTGCCATGCCGGGTTTTATATTCAGTGGGTGACAATACCTTGCAACCTGATACAAGAAGACTATTATTATTATTATTATTATTATTATTATTATTATTTATTGAATTTTCCTTAATAGTACGAATTGTACCCAAGCCTCTACCAGAGACTTCCAGAGAATTTTTTTTTATTTTACGAGAAGATGCAAACATGAGATGTATTTCAATCAGAGAAAATAATTCTAATCATGATCCATGGATGCAGATAAATCTATGCAAGATTCGAGAATTCTCCATGAATATTAACTTTTGAAATTTGCATACTTTAGGGTGACCAGGAATTTTATCCGCATATATGTTTGGTCCTATTCATATAATATATAAGCGAAGAAAACTTTTTTAAAAGTTACAACGACTGATATCGAATATTTGTTACATCTTTTACATGCCGAAAATACACATTTACGGGATTATATGCGAGCCGGAATTTGTTTTGTCCTAGACGATATAAAATTAATCTTATTATAACCTTAGTCCATCGGGCCTTATTGAACTTTTCTACAAAATAATTAGAACAGTAACTGGAATCTATTTGAAAAATATCTCTTTTTTTTGTTAGCGCGAAAGTTAAACACTGCCAATAAATAATACATTATTCCATTTTGAACACGTGGAAAGATGGGAAAGAGATATTTGAAAGACTCTTTGGTTTCAGTAACAGACAATGTTCCCATCTGCTTATCGTCTGCTTCAATGAATTAGAAAAACTTGCCAGTTGTAAATCTTTCCATTTGTTTACACTCTTACTTATTTAAATAATGACCTGCTCAAATATTTAACGATAAAATAGGGGAAATTCTAAGGGTATTCTGTAGTCATGTGACTAACAATGAGGTTCATTAAATAATATGATACCTGAAATAAGTAAAACAGGAAAACCGTGATATTTTCGCAGGTAGCGCTACCTTTTATTAGAATGACTATCCACTGAACGTGAGATAGTAAAGATTTAATGCTAATATTGCAGAGTCTCATAAGTCAAAACCTTTTGGTCCCTCAAAATGGCATTTGTATTTGAATTTATTGTGGACTGGTGAAGCAATTGTATGATTTGCCAAGCAAATCCCTACCAGTGTTAGTCAATGTTATTTTACTTCTAATTTATGCATTATATTCTATTAAACTATAGCGAATGTCCTACCTATCTTTAAAACTAATCCCGAAATTTATTTATTTAAAATTCAGTGTACAGCTGGTTACATGAATAGAGCCACCAAATCCTAGAGAAATGAATAGTTCAACCTGTATTGGCGTCTATTACACAAAATAATTTGCATAAGTGTGCCCTGGTCTTGATAAACACCTAATAGAAAGTATGCATCGTCCTTATTTTTATTCTATGGGTATTTTGTAGTCATGGGACAAAAAATGAGTTTCATTAAATAATATGATACCTGAAATAATTCAAATAGGAAAACCCTGATATTTTCACTTTCTATAATCACCTAATAGAAAGAGTGTATCGTCCTTCTTCCGAGAGGCCATGTTTTCAGTTCTGTGCAAATCACATTATATTTTTTGTAAGTCGTTGAGCCTATCATCATTAAATCGACATAACACACTTCTGCGATTCAATTTGGACCTGAGCATTAATATGACATTGACATACATAAAAACCCTATTAAATTCAATGCAAGATGAATTAAAAGTGTTGTTTACTTTTTGATAATCTGATACACATTAAAAGTTATTCAGAAAAAATACTTCAGAAATATAAAACTGTCTCTTTCAATTTACCTATGAATAAACATTTTAATTTTTTTTTCAACATTGAATAAGAATAGATAGAATTATATGTTTGCAAAACTGGAATATTTGGGGTAATCTTTTACGTTATTTTCTAATTTTTATTAAAGAGCCTTTAACATCCCAGACTCTTAGTATAATGGTTTAATGTTTTCATCAAAAGGAACGTAATGCTTTTAAATGTTATTAGTCAATGATTTACACAAGCAGACATCTTGACTTCAGTCATTTCACAATCGAACTGACGTGGCTTCCGTTTGTCTTTTCCACAAATATTTTCATGTCTATTGTTCTAATAAGCCCGCCTACTTGGAAGCTCGACTGTATGAATTTAAGCGTTGTACTGGATTGGAGAAAGGTCTCTTCGTTTTAGTGTTAAATGAGCTAGATGCAATCTTAAGTTCTATTCTAATAGATTTTTTTCTTGCCTGTGGATTTTGCTTCATGATTCTTGCCTCACTGCTACCTACAATCTGTAAAAGTTTAAACTTAACACCAATCGCCATCGTCTTCCCGAAACTTGTTCTTTTATTGTCCTTTCTCCTCACTAGAGTTTTATTCTCTTTTACTTGTGTTTTAGTAGTATTATCGCTTTGCTTTTATGAAATGATTAAAATAATGACAATAAAAATATATAATCGATGTTAATGTGTATTTTAGCGGTCTTTAAATTCTAGGCCTGAGCAAATAGACAGCACTCCATGAGCAAGATTACAGCTGATCTCTACTCTGACGGAGCTCCCATAGCAAAGCCGGGGGGGGGAGATCTGGTCACATTCGGAAAATCAAATTCATGGCATTCTATCATCACCGATCGAACCATGGATTAACGCCTATCGCGATGATCGGGTATTCTTTAAGTCCGCCTGGATTCAGCTCCTATTAAGACTTAAATCTAACATAAATCTCATCGGAGATCTTACATAAGATAACCCGACACCTTTTTATATCATTCTATTGTCTCCGCGTCCTTTAGGTTGATGAATTATTTTCCACCTACCACCTCTTTCACACAGACGAGACTTACTGGGTCTATCGGTAGTCTATCGTTATTTCTATGGAAAGTGTTCAAAATACTTTCCTTAATTTCACTAATTCTAAACTACAAAGCTAAGAACCACCATTCCACGCCAATTGTAGCGAACCAGCCTCATCCCCTTCATATTCCATTAGAAGGAGATATACATTCCAGTCGAACTGCTTCTTTGCGGAACCGGCTCTCATGAAGATGCTTTCTCGGTGACTACAATTTTAACCCCCTCCAGACTTGGGTTAACCGATATCTTCCGCACATATTCTCATAAATTGTACCCCCATACCTCTTATTCTGTAACCCTCTACCTGTCGTGATTCAAAAATGTAACTTCCAGACATATAACATGTATATTCTGGACAGAAGCATAAAAGTACATACATTTTCATCTTCTTAAATTCCCAAGTGCCCAATATGGCAAAATCACATTTGTGATCTAAACATGTAAATTTAAACAAATCTAAATTTGATATTGCTCCAGAAACAGGATGCAATATTCTGCATTGATTAGTCTTTAGAAAATAAAAAAAGCCTCGTCTAAAATTTCCTCAAAATCAAAGACGGTGCGTATTAGGTGTCTTGATATCGAATGACACTTCTATGAATTTTATTTGAATAAAAGATTTTGTCAAATAATGCAGGGATCATTTTACTCGACTTAAAATTATGGACGTCATATTTTCGATGGAAAGTTAAAAATGGGTACCTCCACAAAATCGCGATACCTAGCAATTAAAATGAATTTTTAATAATGAAAATTATTTCTTGAAGCTTTTATTTTAGATTGAAAATCAAGCTGAGAGATTAAATTTAATATTTCCGATAAACAAAATACTATAGTGAATTTCAAAAGTAATTTAGATTGATTGGATGTAGATTTCGTTTTTAAATTTATAAAAAAAAATTAATTTAAAGCCATTTTTAGCAACATGTTTATAAAGATGTAAATCTCTTCTAAAAATAAAATATAGTCTTCTGAAACTTTATTTGAGGCTTATTAGCTGATTGAAAGTATAATAAATTTGATCTGAAACAAGTGTTATTTAAAATTCAA